>NMRB01000178.1:40049-92844 GCA_002633025.1 Notospermus geniculatus | reverse complement strand
ATGGTTGGTACCACAAATATCGCCTGCTGCAAGGGCGTCTTTTAGCGTACGACGTTGGACCGATGGTGTTACGGTGTGTATTAAACTTTGAAATTTATCTTTCGTTTCCACTTCGTAGATACGAAGTCGAAATTTAAAAATTCCAGATGCATCATAGCACTTTCGGTCTTACACGATATGCTAAACGACGCACTGGCGGCAGGGACATTTGTGGTACCAACCATCTCGTGAAATATATTACGTCATGGAAATGAAGTCCAATTTTGTTTTTCTTACTACTTCGTGTTTCGTCAGAATTGCGAAACCTCACTAATATTTTTTGGGCTGTCTTAATGTGGTACCTGGGGAATCGAACCAGAAATCAGAGGTGATACACCTAGAGTTGTTGAACAGCACTGTACCAGTCTGACTGGCCGCGATGCAACGAACATGATTATCCAGCCCAGTGAGCAACGACAGATGACTTGGGTGATTGTATCTTATCGTACCGTCATCATACTAACGACAGATGGAAACAACGGCGTACAATCGCACAAATCAAACATATTGGCTTGTCGTTGATCGACTGAATGCCCTGTGGACTACGTCTGCATCGTGTGGCTTGTCCATAATTCCCCGCCAGGTCAAAATCAACATGGGAGACGAATGGAAGCCTGATTCTATCTCGCTGCTGGATATCGGTTAATAGACAATAGCATTTGGGACAGAAATAGAGTAAAGGCTGTTGTATTTCGTGCGATTTCATTATAGATACATAGTATCAGTCAAGTACTGGCTGCGAATGGTGAGGCGCATCGCAGTATACACCGGTACGGTTGTAATTGGTCAGGTGTAAACAAATCAACGACACAAACAACGATTTAGCCAAATGCTTCCATATCAGAAGATGCTTTCGAAAAGAATGGTGCTATTTTGACTTATGACTCCGTGATTTGACTGCTTTGCTCATCGGAAGGCATCATTACGGTGGACAGCTGTTCCGCTGTCGCAGAATGCGCCGATTTATTGGTTCAAGCCAGACATCTTTACGACCAGTTTCTCGAATCCCTCTTGTAATTAAGCGTTAATCGCGTAGGCGTCTAGTCTCACGAATCACTGTTGAGCGGCTCCCGAAGGGGATTAACTGCTCTTGTTCCTAGAATCGAATTTAAAACTAATTTATACATAGCAGGAACACGACTTTTTTGTGCTT
The DNA here is from genome assembly GCA_002633025.1 of Notospermus geniculatus. Lineage (NCBI taxonomy): Eukaryota > Metazoa > Nemertea > Pilidiophora > Heteronemertea > Lineidae > Notospermus > Notospermus geniculatus. Next base: position 91,652 of record NMRB01000178.1, on the reverse strand, counting down.
TCTTCGCCCCTGCATCTGTGAACAAATTTTTTTCACGCAATGTATCGACCAGCCTTTTAAGACTATTAGTACCCGAGTAAGAGGTGACCATTTGATTAAACATAGAAGTTAAAAGCGTTCTGTATGATTATGGTAATAACTAGAACCAGCTGTAAAGCTGGCTTTCAATATCTCTGGGTGAGAAAATGGTCCAGACGCAGCTGAACATGTTACATAGAAAAAAAATAAATCTAATAATAATCCTTAATGAAGTCAGACTTTTATGTGTAAGCTGATCAAATTCATTGGAAGTGAACCATACTGAGTTCAAGTGCATATGGGCCATTTAAGAGCAAGCAGATCAAGAGATCTGAACGTGAGAGAAGAAGTTGCATTTCCATTAGGGAAACTGAAGCGTCAACTGTAACTGTTACGCCAAGATTAAATGTCATCGGTGTATTGGGCTTGATAAGGGCGTCACCCTTAGTTTTGTTAGTTATCACGAGCATGGTGTGAAGCAGTCTTACGTAAAATGCAACCAAGTTGGTGCGAACGGACTAAGATAATCCCATCATGCCAGTGTCAGTATCATCTCCTAATAACCAGACATTCAGAGCTTCCAGTTGGCCAGAAACCTGCCGAAACATGTTTGTCACACTCTAAACTGAAATCTACACGGTTTTTGGGACACACTGTGGCTTGATTATCGAGGTACCATCTCCGGCATCATGATGTCAGGCATACTTGGCACACCGAACCATGAAAAAAACCACAGAAAATATGATTACAGCCTCCACGAGGACTGGCTTGCCACTTTTGCATTTTCGATTATTAGCCAAAAGAAGGGTAATTATACCTAGTATTCCCGCCTATTGCAATTATATCACTTAATTTGTCCTGACAATAACATGATATGTATGATCTACATTGATAAAAGCTGCCAGATAAAAATGAAATCTGCCTGAATGTATTGCTATCCATCAGAATATTACTCAACAGCCACACTCGTGACACCCATCCCACGACTAATTTGTTTGTGCGACCTTGTACATCGAAGTACTAGGATACTATTATTAAGTACACACAGGATGAACACCAGACCAAACCAATAGTGTCATCTTGGTTCACTCCGTGCGCAGTGTCATCGGAGACACGCCACATGGGTTTCGGAAGTAAGAACTATCACAACCGGAGGTAGATGTGGTTCACGAGGCTCTTGGTTAATCAGCCTCCCCATAACCCTCCATACTTAGTACATGTAGTATCCTTGCCGGCCTTCCAGCTGCACCATTTGGGCCACTGAAGATTATTGTTGCCTCATGTTGAAATACAGTGTACAGCCAATATTATTACTGCGCAGAGAATGGAAGTAAAAAATAGTTCCTAAGAGTAAGACAATGGGCGTTCATTTGTTATGTGTACAGTCTACATTGTTTATAGACTGAGAGCAAATGGCAGGTGGAAGCCTACATTAATCCAGCTCGTACTTCTCACCACTGGAGGCAATTAAGCCTAGTAAGTGGAAGGGATTTTTGACAGACGTCTTTTTCATTGCAGGTACAATGTGTGCTGAGACAGTCGTTTGTGTCTACGCCCCGGGGTCTACGCCCACCACCACTATGTGAAGTTGTCACAAAAAATGTTTTATGACAAAGACGACCACATCACCAGCTTTCACACATTTCTTTCACTTCCTCCCAAGTTTGACCGCAAAAGTGTAGTTCGCCCGTAACTTAGAGAGAGTGGTCAATTGGCATGATGTGTATTACTCTCACCTCCTGACGCCTGACAGAAAGGTACCAGTCACTATAATTGGAAATAGGGTTGAAATCCACCGTGAATGATGTCGGGGATTATATTATTTTCCGGATAACGCATTCGAAGCTGGCAGAAAGCAGATACTCAATACGGCGATTGGATGTAAGACCTGCTTATTGACTCAAAACCACTTGGTCCAAATAAGTTAGACGCAGGAGTTGGTCGAGATTGAGTGATGTGGTTTCAACAAGTCTGGAAACTTGTTGAAAGATTTCACGGATCAAAGAAATTGTTTCCACATAAGTCTTTTCGGCCTGAGTTCGACCACAAACTATATTCGTAAAAGGAAACCACACAGCCGTAACTGCAGAGAAGGCTAGTTCGTAAAGCCCGCCGGCACACGAGAGAAATTAGCTGAGCAAAATGTCATTCGAGGATTTTGACTCAGTCAAAAAACTCTCGTGTGTGGCGGAGGATTTTGGACGGTATACTTGCACGGTGACGTACCGTCACGTCACCGCGACGTGCCATGAAATGCCGTTATGTGATTTCTACGCATGCTCTGTAGCAAAATGACGCGAGTCAAATGACTCAGTCCCGCCGCACACGGTGAGGTTTTTTCCTCGCTAGCCAAAAAATATCAAACACGTTGAATATTTTGCTCAGTGGCAGTTGAGGCAAAAAACTCGCAAGAAATTCGCCGCACACGAGAGTTTTTTGACTGAGTCAAATGCCTCGAATGACATTTTGCTCAGCTAATTTCTCTCGTGTGCGGCGGGCTTTAGTGACGCACATTCGGTTAGTCGATCTCTCGATCGCTGTGCCCTACCAATAAGCCATGAAAAGCGATCCGCTTCACTTCCCTGCATCACCAAATAATGGCGTTTAAATATAAGCTTGCTGGTTTAAGGGAGCATGTTAGCAGAGCCATGTGATAGAGCATTCTGTCAGTGGAATGAACTTTTACACTATACCTTCATCGCTTTCAATTTTTTTTCGCAATGTAATCGCGAAGAAATCTCACCGGAACTACGACAATCGGCATGTAACATGTGTCGCGATTAAAATCGCACCCCAATAAGCCTATGTACGGTGGCCCATAGAGCTCATTGATGAAAAATATTTACATTTGCAATTTTTTTTCAATTCGATAATTTTTCTTGGGGTTTGTAAAATTTTCAGAAGTTCCCACCGCGGTGATAATATTTCCACCGCGGTGATAATATTACCACCGCGGTGAAAATGATTTCCACCGCGGTGGGAATGTTTCCACCGCGGTGGAAACGTTTTCACCGCGGTGAGAACTTCCCACCGCGGTGAAAACATTTCCACCGCGGTGGAAACATTCTCACCGCGGTGAAAATGATTTCCACCGCGGTGGGAATGTTTCCACCGCGGTGGAAACATTATCACCGCGGTGGGAACTTCTGAAAATTTTACAAACCCCAAGAAAAAAATTATCGAATTGAAAAAAAAATTGCAAATGTAAATATTTTTCATCAATGAGCTCTATGGGCCACCGTACCTATGGGTTTAAGGGAGCGTGTTACTGCGTTAGAAGAACCCTGTGATAGAATTTTCCGTCAGTGGAATGCACATTTACACCTTTGCTTCATCGCTGTCAATTTTGTTTCGCAATGCGTACGCTGTAATCGCGAAGAAATGTCACCGAAACTACGACAACATTGGCATGTAACCCGCTGCGTCGCGAATAAAATCGCACCCCAATATTTTTACCGACTTATGGGAGCATGTTACTGCATCACCAGCACCCTGTGGTAGAACTTTCCGTCAGTGGAATGCGTATTTACTGCTTTGTTTCATCTCTGTCAATCTTATTTCGCAATGTGTATATGTGTATATGTAGGAAATTACGGCAATTGGCCTGTGCCCTGCGTCGCGATTAAAATCTCACCCCAATATGCTTACCGACTTAAGGGAGCATGTTACTGCATTACCAGAACCCCGTGGTAGATCTTTCCGTCATTGGAATGCACATTTACACCTTTGCCTCATCGCTTTCATTTTTTTTCGAAATGCGTAACCGTTATGCTGTAACCGTAAGGTTCACCGAAATTACGGATTTTGCATGTTCCCTGCGTCGCGAATAAAATCGCACCCCAGTATGCTTACGGGAATAAAGGAGCATGTTACTGTGTTACCAGAACCCTGTTGTAGAATTTTCCGTCAGTGGAATGCACGTTTACACCTATGCTTCATCGCTGTCAATTTTGTTTCGCAATGCGTACCCTGTAACCACAAGGGTCGCCGAAATAACGGCATTTGGCATGTTCCCTGCGTCGCGAGTAAAATCGTACCCCAGTAAGCGTACAGAATTAAGGGAGCATGTTATTGTGTTACCAGAACCCTGTGGTATAACATTCCGTCAGTGGAATGCATATTTACCGTTTTGTTTCATCGCTATCAATTTTATTTCGCAATGCATACGCTGTAATCGAGAAGAAATGTCACCGGAACTACGGAAGTTGGCATGTAAAGGCCTGTCTACACGATCATACATTTGTTCAAAACATCATCATACATTTGTGTGATGATGTTCATGGACAGATATTTGATTGTGTAGGCTGTTTTCCCAACAAACTTGAACAGCAACCAACATGTATGATGATGTTCAAATTTGTGTGATGATGTTCACGACAAAATGTATGATCGTGTGGACTGTTTTCCCAACAAACCTGAACATGTATGATGATGTTCAAATTTTTAGCTGCATGTTTCATCTTGCCAATGCAAAACATCCCAAAAAAAATGTGTGATGATGTTCATGGACAAATGTATGATCGTGTGGACGGTTTTCCCAACAAACTTGAACAGCATCCAACATTATCCTTTCTCCATCATACTTCATCATACAAAGTTCATGAATGTTGGACTGTAGATCGAAATCCACAACAAACTTGAACATCATCATGCAAGTGTATGATGCTGTTTTGAACAATGTATGATGATGTTCAAAATTTTAGCTGCATTGTCACAAGACAGAAATCGACACACAAGCTTGGACATCATCATACAAATGTATGATGATGTTTTGAACAAATGTATGATCGTGTAGACAGGCCTTAACCTGCGTCGCGAATAAAATCGCACCCCAATATGTTTACGGGAATAAAGGAGCATGTTACTGTGTTACCAGAATCCTGTGGTAGAACTTTCCGTCAGTGGAATGCACATTTACACCTATGCTTCATCGCTGTCAATATTATTTCGCAATGAGTACGGTGTAATCGCACCACAATAAGCTTAAGGGAGCATGTTACTGCGTTACCAGAACCCTGTGGTAGAACCTTCCGTCAGTGGATTGCACATTTACAGTTTTGCTTGATTGCTTTCAATTTTTTTGGGCAATGCGTACGACTACATGTAATCGCGGGAAAATATTAATGTAAGGTAATTGGCAAAGAAGGGTGATTGTTTGGTTTCTAATCGAAAGAGAGGAAACCAGCTGGCAAGTTGTAATATTTACATGTATTATTAATTGTCTTGATCACGGAGAAGTGAAAAAGTGTTCAGTCGTAACAAACAAACTGCACCGTGAATTTTTCTGGGACACGCTGTACACGGCATAAAAACTCATGAATAACTAATTGATTGCTTATTGATATTGATATTTGTTGCTTCGATGGTGTTTGATATTGAGGACAGCATGCAGATAGGGTCAGCCGTCAGCTTCAGTCAATACTCGCGAACTGGTCATGAGTAGTGGCGACACGCACTCTTGATGGCTGGTACATGTAGAAATGCACTTGAGCATTTTGTATCCTTCTCTCTGATATAGAACCGAATACTTTTCGTTTAGAGTTCAAGAGATCATCGAGCCAACGCTCCTTCTAAGTTAAAACTATCTATCCCGTTTACCGTCCAGAACATCATTTTTTTCGGTTATGGAGCCCACGTTAACAATGCTTATTCCAGCAAGCTGACCTATCCGCACAAAAAGCCCCCATGCGACGAGCAAGAGAATTGCAAACGCCCTGCAAGCACTTCAAAACGAAGGCTCAGAACATGATATACCCCACAGAGCTGTCAACATCTCCGGATACCTCTTACCGGTACACTACTCAAAGAAAAAAAAATTGTAATCATTCAGACGGGATTCGAACCACCGATCTTCTAATATGTAATGCACCACTCTATCCACTCGGCCAACGAGCCAGCTGACAGAGACATGGTTTGTGTTTGTCATAGACGTAGGCATTCGACTTGCGTAATAATAGTACGAATAAGAGAAAACATGAGTTGTCTTTCAACAGGTTCGGTGGCCGAATGGGCAAGACGGTGGATCAAAGATAACAGGGCGCGGGTTCGATTCCCAGCGGGGTCAACATTTTTTCTTTCAAAAAAAAAGTGTTGAGCCGTAGCTCACCAGAGGATGTTGACACCTCGACAGCTCGAAGACAAATAAGGTGGCGCCCTCCTGGCGTCGTGGGGTATATCATGTTCTGAGCCTTCGTTTTGAGGTGCTTGCAGGGCGTTTGCAATTCTCTTGCTCGTCGCATGGGGGCTTTTTGTGCGGATAGGTCAGCTTTAAGGTACGGGAACGGGAGTACCACTAATTTCACTCCAGCAGTATATCTGAACGGTAGTGAGGTCAACTTGAGGACAAACCAGCGTTAGCGTTGGCGTGAAGGTCTCTTAAATAGGGAGTTTAAGAAATCAAACGATAAACGTTAACTTTACGACAACGTTATTTTTCATACTGCGAATTCACCAGATTATACATTACATTTTCGGTACAAAAAATAACGTTGTCGTAAAGTTAACGTTTATCGATTGATTTCTTAAACTCCCAATTGTTTAATATATCACTGCAAGATAGTCTCGCGATGACATAAGAATTTCATGTTGTGGGTGCAATGTTTCATCAGTAGCACCATTAAAAGTATGTAAATGTACAAACAACCGAACAAATTTCGTGATAAAGATTTCCAATTCCAAATTTACATCATATCATATTCTGGTGAAGAAATTCTTTGAGAACATTATGAGGAAATTTACGAACCTTTTTTCATTGTTTGTTACATCAGCCAACATTTCTTCAACAGACTCGGCAAAAAAGATTAAATATCCATTAATTTCATCGAGCAAGCTATACTTAGTCTATTATCAAATTTTGTCTTGATTTAAAATGAGTGATTATGGTTTTGTAATGCCTTTAGACTTCTGTTGCTAACATTTTAATGGCCCCTTTGACGAATCAGAGTTCTGATACAACTCGGGCATTCACCGGTTTTTTAATTTCATCTTCAATATTTAGCGGCGGAATCGTCAATGTCAAAAATAACTCGGTCCCATCAGGAACCTTTTGAACTTGCTGCATTGCTTTGCATTCCCGAAATGGCTAGTTCACCCCCGTCTTTTGTGAAAAATTTATGTTTGTAGTCCTACATGTACATGCATCGTTGTACGTCAGTAGGCCCATTGGCTTTTAAACGGTACCTAATCCGGCAGTAATGCGATTTTGGAAAATGGCGACCGAGTTCTGGCGAGTGCTTCGACTGGCGGCACGTTTTCAAGGAAATTCGCAGATTATCATCGTTCGCTATTTTGTGTTGCGAAATCATGTAACTTTTTCTGCTGCTTTACGACATTTCTACAACTGCTCGTAAAATGACGGATAATAACTGTTTTTTTTTCTCCAGTGCATTCCCAAGGTATCTCAGTTTTATCTTCACTGCCGTAGTGGTAATGATTAACTGGAGTGGAGATAAATCAACCCCGTTATAGTATTATTTATAGGACAACTGGCACCTTTCTTTTACCATCGCAACACTTTGTCATCTGGGCTCATTCAGCAGTTGCATATCTAGAACAATATTAGAATTGTTTTGATTCTCAAGGCTCCCGGGTTGTAATTTCCCCATCTACTCATCTTTAAAACTATACAATAGTGGTCCACAGGAGAACCATTCAGTTACCACTAAAACATCCTTGACGAGGTCGCCGAACGGATAACAAATGGCTCGACGCCTCACGAATGTGATAAAGCCATACAGTGAAAATATTTCTCGGATACCAATTGTCGCGTTGACTTGATTAATGCAAAAAGTGCCCTTCGCGATATGAATGGAAAGAACTTTTTGTGAAGAATGGTCATCGTCCACAACAGACCAAGAGCGGTTAAAATTCTTGCGGACCATAAGCCCCATAATGTAATGATTCATCCCATACGAAAATACGTAAAGGAGGCACGTCCATTCGTAATGCTATTTTGTCAGTTGATGAATGCCTTTTTCAGCATCGGGAATTTCTCCCCAGTTGCTTTCTTACGATAAGGCAATAAGGTCAATTCTGCTCGAATGAATGCCCAACTCACTTTTTACGACGTCACATTCAGAGAGATCGTTTGGTTACATCGCGCCGGCGCAGCTCAACTTCGATTTCCTCATTTTCCGCCTGATTAGGTTATAATTCCATACACTCCCGTTTTTTTCTTACTTAAACCTAGTTACCTGTTCGGTAAATCATCCCAGTGTAGTTCTAATCATGAAATCAATCAAATTATTCAAATATTTTGATTGAATTATGAGCAAACTGCTCTTTGTCGGCCTCATTTCAACACACTCCGCCATTGCACAGTCCCGTGTTAGCATTGTCTTACAGTATATTACCTAACGTCAACAGCAACAATACCGCGAGCAGCAAATAAAGGCAGGTTCACGCTTTGAACGAGCGACGTCGCTTTGGCTCTCGAGCAGCCCGGAGAGTTTCTCAAGCGTGGTACACACCCGGGAATCCCCCGCTGGCGCGAATTGTAAACAACAAGCAATGACAGCATGCAGATGATGGTGGGTGGAGTGCTGTCAAACTACGAAATCATTAGACCACATTTACCATACCGGTAACTCATCACAATCACAGTGGCACACAGACAGCTTAAATGTCCCTGACGGCTGCAAGTACTCTGAGTGGATCGCAATATTTGGCATCCACAGTATTGTTATTAAGCCACGTTTTGACGTGAGACCCGCCGCGACACTCATACAACCTTGACTTCTCTCGCTGGATCACAATGTGCAAACCGAGCTGGAGGGAAACCAGACGGAACGAACTGGATGAGGGTAATTTCATCGGGCGCGAGGAACGGTCTACCAACACCCACATAAATATAGGGATAAGTAACGCAGAAATCCTGCAATTACCAGATCAGATAACCTCAGGTATATCGTACCACTCCCTTGATTGCGGAGAGGCCCACATTAGACAAACCGTAAAACAAGCAGTTTTTAGGCTATATGGAACCGTAAGCAAACCGTTCCCTTGTTTGGAACTGCGGATGTACCGGTACAGTACATGTAAAAGCTACATGTACCCAGTGATAGCCATAGCGACATTTGACATATGGCACTATAAAAAGAACTAGACAATCCTTTCAACTGTGAAATGGATATTGGCCGAAGGACACTCCCGAGAGATGCACTGCCCCATGGATGCAATACATTGTACATATAGCTTACTTCTTTTTACACTCCCTGGCAGCTTTTTCTACTCTACTAATAGCGATAGCACACAATATAAAAGGTACAGAGTAGATAAGTCATCGGGGTGACAAGTACTGCCACAGCGACAACTACATGTAAAGGCTGATTCATACTCCGTCCGGATTTTGCGCCGACTATGATCAATTTCACTGCGTGTGCACATTCACGTCGTGGAAACCTGCGATCAGTTTCATGCGCTTGACGGTCCGCATGCGAGTATGAATCAGCCCTTACTGGAAGCGCTGCCGCTATTGTCACTTCCACGTCATTCCTTTTATCTTCCCCTCTCGGTAACCAGTTCTTAGTGTTCCTTTAACGCACTTTACAGAACTCATCATTATTCCTTTTGTTTTACCTACGAAAGTGCCCAAAGCAGTACATCTACTCTTTGTACACAGCAAACCAGGATTGACAAGTCCCGAAAAGCTTTGTTGGCAGGCAATGCCAAAGGCACATGACAACAACTTTTCAGTACAATCGCCTCGGGGCTGATGAGCAAGTTTCCAATTTCAATGGTGCCTTGTTTCCATGCTGCGCTTTCATTACAATTAAGTCTAGACGATGATATCCTTGACTATTAATTATTTCTGCAATAAGAGATGAACAATGCGTTGATTATTCCTTGCAACAGCACTCACTAAATGCTGAGTACATTTGGGAAATTTCATTACTTAAAAGGACTGAGAGAATAACGCAGAAATCATTTTCGAAAGAATCATAATTGGAAATTGTTTCTACAATATACTTGTTGCCGATCTCATAAGGAACAAAATTCAAATTAACCCTTTTCACCAGCCAGGGCATTTTTTCGAAAATGAGAATACAGTGTATGTTAAAAATCTTGGCAGTGCCTTCTAATGACTACACTCGTCCCCAGTGTTTAGTTGGCCCTTGGTCTAGTAGACTCACTAAACACTGGCATGATTGGGGCCAAAAGTGAAGGATCATCAATAGACGGCGCTGTTTGACGAGGGATCCAATCATAAGCCATCATCACAGGTTTAACCGACGCCGCTGTAACACACTTTCTGGTTGGCTAAGATACGTGTATAAAATGTACGCGGCAGATTCCCAGTGCGGATCGGACAGCTAACGCCGTCTAATATAATAGTGATACTTTGAGGACCGCATCAACTAAAGCAGTTCAGAGCGCGGCGGGTAACGCAGTGGGTGGCGGTTTGAAACTGCGGGAGGATTTATCTAATGACATGAACAATATTAATAAATGTGACTGGTTTATTATAGGATTCAAGGATTTGCAGTTTTAACGAAACTGCGACTGGCAGTGAAAGAGTTACGGGGATCCTATCATTCTCGAAATACAAGTGATTTGGAATTTATGCCTTAGTTCACTCCAGGCCCCAAGACCATAATGAAGTACCCACTCCAATATTCCAAGGCTTCAAACCACAATTAATATGCACACCATCTTCTCGCAAACGAATCGAGTTTACATGAAGCCCATCTGCGGCCAGGTAATCTCAACAGATGGATTATCCCATTGAGGTTTGGCTAACGTGTTATTTATTCCAGTATTTCATTCCTTTAAAATATTGATGAGACGAAGATTTGGGTTCTAAAACAGTTGCATCACGGCTACTTGTTTATACTCATTATATACATGTAACTCATTAGTGGTTCACGTGGCTTTGAGTCCCTATAGGTGACCATTATGTAGGGCCCGATTTGAGCTTATAACACGATTTTTGGTACTTAAGCATTAGGGTATCTCAAGAAGGTGGCATGTGTTTTTTTATGCTTCGTTGTTGATTAAAAATAAAGATTTCAACGTTATTTTTCATACTACACACTACCAGATTTTATATTGCATTTTCTGTACAAAAATAACGTTGTCGTTAACATTTACGTTTATCGTTTTATTTCTGAACCTCCTTATTGTACATGTAACTCTAACGTCATACGCTAAAAGACACTCTTGCAGCATGCGAAATTGGTGGTACCAACCATCTCCTGAAATAGGTTAGGTCCTGGAAATGAAGCAGAATTTCGTATTTCATACTTCGTGTTTCGTCAGATTTGCGAAACCTCGTTATTGTTACAGTTAGCAGGATGATCTCGGATCTCCCAAACTCCCTATCCCCGACTTCGACAACAACGGAAGGCGATGCTACACCAACATGACAACATAATTGCAACGTAAAGATCCTGAATCATCCCCTGGGGACGAGATCATCGGAAACCAGGTGCATGCCGGGAATGAAATAAACTGGAAGAAAGTAAATACGATGACCCTGGAGAAGCCTTTACCAGAGATGACTCTCTCCGCGGAAGGAGATGTCAAACACTGTGAGCGACCTTTGTCAATAATTACATGATGGCTATCCAAGGAAGCCTTTGAGCCGGGTTCCACTCAGTATATTACAGGCCACGTATGTCCTGATAGTTAATTTGACTTCTGGATCATGGTGAGGTAGAATAGATTGGAGCTTGGAATCGGTATAAAGGTGATCATTTGGGGATTGATGACATTAACTTCCGTGATTGCAATGGTAATGAAACACGTCGAGTAAAGCATAGCATTCCTGAGATAACGATCAGGTACGCCGTTTCAGGTCTGATCAGGTCGAAAAAGATCACGAAAAGGATAAGAACTGGTATCAAGAGGTAAATTTACGACAAAATGTGGAAAGGCAGCAATGAAGAAGCCAGCGCGATGGGTGACGTGATCGTGATATGAAAGCTTTGATTTCGTCCTCAAATCGATGGGGTTTTGTCGGCAGCCAGCCAAGTGAATCTAATCCAAATTCATTTGGCTAATGGAGAGCGTTTGACTGACTTTCCAGTGTGACTGCTTTTCGAATTAGGTTCGCGGAGGACGAACCTTACCGCAACTCCACTCTGCTTATTCTGTTTGACCACAAACCATCTATCCGCAATTGTGTTACCAGCGATCTTCAAACGTCTCCTCAACTTTGAACCGAAATGTTTTTACCTCTTCTTCGCTACAATCGGATTCTTTTCAGTCCCATTTCATTTTTTTACAAACTCTCTCGAGTCTTTCCGCCAGCTACGTGCGCCACGACTTGATACTGGTAATGGTTGTCCATTATGGCCACCAGAAACGAATCTAATAATGTAATTTTGACCCAGTACGTTATCCAGGACTTCATATGCATTCCTTTGATTCCTTGTCGTGGCCAGTTGATGTCCAGTCATGCCAGTGTTGCTGGATGTTGTTGTAGCTGGCCGAACGTATTTTATTGCAATGGAGCCAAAGTATAACTGACCTGGTTCGAAAAACCGTCAGGCGTCGAGAAACACCAGCCATGCCTTGCGGCAGTTCGAGTTTTTTCAATGCAAGGCTACGACAGCAGATAGACAGACATATTGAATTGGCTGCGACAAATTTAATGGATCGCCGTTCTGGTGAACGTTTTCAGACCCAGTGCGGCGTTAGCTATGTTGCCTTTCAACAAACAGACTAGACAGTTCCAAGCGCAATATTAGACTATTTGATGGAGACAAACATACGGATTGTTATATATGTGTAGCGAATACCTACGAGTACTTTTAGAGTGTTAAGAGTGCATATTCTATCACCGGCGTGTGTTCACTGTCACAATTCGAGTGATGAATAAAGATGACTATAAATTTAACATTAACATGTCTCTCTTTTACTTTACCTTGAATATGTGAGGATGTATTTTTTCAAATTTTATTCTCTTCGCTTACCTAAAAAGACAACAAGAATGAGAGAAGTCATTAATCGCCACAGTAATAGTTCTTAACTGATGAATTAATCGTGCCAGTTGTTAAATATCTATCATTGAATAAGATGAGGGTAGTTAATCATGCTCGTTAATGAGGTGGGATTCACTCAGTTGACGGAAGAGACGCAAATAAGAAATGGCAATTTGAATAGAAAGTCATTAGATAATAGTGACGTGAAGAAACAGCCGTCTCAAACGACGATGTCTTAACGTGGCATTTATTGCACTCAAATACAGTTTAAGGAAGAGTAAATCGTTTTCGTTATCGATACATGTATACCAAAAGACCATCCACTGCTAAATATTATATAATCAAAAATAGATAAGAGAGGACTCTTATCTATTTTTGGTATAATACAGGAAAAAAACTTTCCGATGGGACCCAGAGGACTTCGGGAAAGAAACGGCAGCAAGGTCTCTTTATGGAAAATTCATGGTTGATTCCGAACATCTTCCTAATTCATACATGTACAATGTACGTGATTACTTTCAACCTCCTAGGTTCTGCCCCTATTTCAAACTGCTTATTTTTGACTTGCATGTAAAGATAATATATCACCGATATTTTCGCAGCCCACGAAAATCACTGTTTATTTACATTTGGTTTGCTTGGGTCTAATCTTTCTTTGTCTTATGAGTAATTTGTTGGTGGCATGCCCATCTAGAAATTCTTTTGATATCTTTTGATACCGAAAGTATTCAATTTGATGGGTTGGCATGTCCGAAAAGTCCAAAATAACACAATGTAAACATCCATGTTTACAAAGATTGAATGTAAACATTGAAGTCGTGATACATTATCTTTAAAGTATCTTTCGTAACTGAAGGATATTCCTTGGCAAATTGATGTATGGAGGATATGAAGTCAGGCATTATGTGTGGCGTCGGATAGTCAATGGCTCAGTGTTTTGTTAATCACCACTTATTTCCTTCCCTACCTTATGATGCATCGGTATTTGCAACGCATTCTGACACCACGCTATGATCTCGACTAAAACCAAACCCGAAACAGTCAAATACCAATTAAATGGAGTACGTCTATTTCAGTAGCTTACGGCTAAGTATGAAAGTACATGTACACGCCGCTGGCAATTATAGAAACTGGCTAATTCATCAGCCGTATACGACGAGATGCTTACTATATGGCTAGCCAAGTCCGACCATCAATAACTCCAATAATTGGCGACACATCATTGAAATAACCTAACAAGCAGAAATATATCAATTGCTTTGGCAGGATGGGGACGATATCGTGGCCACGTAATTTACTAACACCGTACGCTAGAGCAATCCTGCGCACTCCAGCAGTAAATATAGACTGGACAAAGCCAGATCAGTTTCGTGGTTCACATTTCACTCTACATGTATGTTGATGGGTTTTTTTTTCAACCCCAAGCCGACGTGCTACACTCTTAGCCAAAAAGGTTCTTTAGGGGTTCTTTGTGCCTCACCAGAGGAACCCCTAGAACCTTCTGTAAAGAACCCGAGAGGGTTCCATATACCTTTCTGTCGCCAAAGAACCCATAAAGGTTCCAGATAGAACCCTTTTCTGAGGGAAAGGTTTTATCTGGAACCTCTAGGGGTTCTTATATAACCCGAGGGTTCTTAAATCAGAGGGTTCTCCTGGTGTAGCACCAAAGAACCTTTTCGGCTAAGAGTGTAAAGTACATGTAGTTTCGTACATTACCATACGCCGCGTGTTGTCACCACTCCTGTCGTCGAAGACGCCGGCGAGGTGAGAACCTGTCTTCACCCTTTGATATCATACACCAGTAATCATATCTTGCCGCCCCAATGAGGGTTACAATCTCTAAGGTTGTCGATTACGGTATGACGCCTCATGGGTATACTTCTTCTCGACTAAGTATTTAATGGGAGCTTTTTTAAAGGAAAGATTATAGTCTTTCTTCTTCCTATTTAGAACCGCTTCTTTCTCTCAATGCACTGGCCTCCAGCTCCATGGTGTTCTGGCTTTCACTTCACTTGGCATACGCTGTACTTAAATTGGCACACAGCTACTCTGATATTCATGCAGCAAGTGTATTGGTTAGGCTATCGTGACAATAACATACTGTGTGAAACAACAAATGCATCTGCAATTGTTGCTGAGGAACAGGCGGCCGCAAAAGCCAGGTTAACACGAACATCAACAGAGAAGTGTCGGTCATAGTTCAAAGGAAGTCTGAAAATGACATTTGGCATCGGGGTCTTGACCCCGACGTCAAGACACCATCCAGTCTGTGCTCATTCAAGAAGCAGACTTACCGACGCAGTACAAACGTACATGTCCGTCAAGATGAAATATGACCCACCAGAAGTTGCAAGCAACCTGGCATGATCGGTCAGATGGTCAGGTTATTTACGTAGTTGGCGAAGAACGATTTCGAGCCGCGGTCGTGGAATCCTGCAGAAGTAGCCAAGGGTAGCTTCTCAGAGCTCTAAGAAGAAAATCTTTAATGCAGGGACTCGACGCCAAGAAGCCAAGAATTGGGGTTTAGCAAGAGCACTTGGATATTCAGTTCGCAGCAGGTGTCAATCACCAATGCCCGACTCCAGAGTGCACAAACGACATGTACATCTACATGTGCATGCAGTGTACATGTGCATGCAGTGTACATACATGTGCATGCAGTGTACATAGTTTCGGATTTATCTTTCCAGGCGATGGCCTAGCATCAGAAATCGCAGTTTGGGCTTCGTGTTTTTTTACCACAACAGTTTCTGATGATTATTCTATATCATGCTGCTGTTGGTGTAACGTTGCGCCTGACGTCGTGCAAGTAGATACTAGCATTTTGCGTTCACAAATTACCCTTCATGATGTAAAAACGACACTATATGCAGTTTGTGATGTAGGACCCTTCGATTCAACACTCGTGACAGTTGCTGGAAACTGCAGGTGCATGAAACCGCCTGCTGAATGAAGCAATTTAAATCTCATCTACAACAACTCAGTCTGCGAAAAATTCTACAATCCCGTTTTCCTAAAGGACGTATTATTTGGCTCATAAATTTGCCGTAAATTGATAAGATTGATTCTTGCAGCATAAGCTAAATTATTTACTATCTTTGGTGGTTGTGGTAGATGCCGTGAGGATATGCTTCGTTTCTTTACCGTTATATACAAGTGTAGATGACTAGCTAAGGGAGGTTTAGCTCTCCACCTTCCAGAGTGACTTATCGCTTTGGCACTGCTGACACTTGAGGACCGTTATTTCTTGGCGGATTCCCCAGTGTCGTGGCTAAACTTTTAATGGGAAATGTTCTGTCAGATACCAGATCGAGTTTTGTANTCTGTGAAAACACTTCTGAGATAGAAAACAAATCTAGATGACATGAGCGTCAGTCTGTTACGGTAGGACTATTGGAAACCAATGGTTATTGTTCGTATTCCAACGTTATCTATCGCACTTTCCTCTCCGGATCTACTGTAAGTTGTCAAGACTAGAGCTTCTTTGATGGGGTGGAGAGAGAGCCGCGAACTGAAGGACGGCAAATAACCCTTACTAAAAACGAAGTATTTTATGATTATTCATATATTCATATCATATTCTTGTGTACATATACGATGTCTATCCATAAAAACATATCCAAAAACATATGCAGTGTCAAAAACTCTAATGCTACCGCCCACAGTTAAGACTTTGGTTTTCATGTTGAAGTGTTGTTTAACAGTAATATTGCAGCCGGATATTACTTAATACATGTCACTCTCACTTCGAGGTTGCAATGCTTCCCCACAATCCGACCGCTGACGCAATTTACATTATCGATGAAAAACATAAATATAGATATAATATACCAGTGTGACGCAGAATTCAATGCATGTATAGCCAAGACTGCCAACGTCAACGCCAAGGAACACGTCTATTTGCTTTTCGGGGCATTACATTAGTGCCGACATGTTTTGCACATGTAGGTAATTTTCTGCCCATTACTTGTGAAAAAGCCAAACATTCTCTTTAGTTCTCGAGAGTTGCATGCGGTGATTTGTATGCCGGTGGCGTACAGACGAAATAGATCTTTGATATCGCACTCAACAGCACCGATTGAAGATGGAAATCAAGCTGATTTTATCAAGGGTCGATATTTGCCTTTGGCATCTTGTCCCGATGTCAATTACCTTAACCAATGTGGACTGCTAAGGGACATGGTATATCAAAGAACATTTCGTCTGTATAGTACACACAGCGCAACGTACTTTTTGTAATGGAGCGACTCCGCTGTCACTACTCTCTACTAATCCGATGATTGAAGTTTGCAATTTATTACTAAGTCGATAATCTGCAAAATGTGAAAATTCCCTTCAAAAATCCTTTTTGTAGGAAAAAGGATTTTCCTAGGAAAAGTTTGAATTAAGCAACTGTGATCCATTTGTTTGAAGCTTGGAGGAAACAAGTTTGAAGTAATCGTTATTTCTGTCAGGATATTCCGGGCGCTGTCCAGAGTGTACTGGCCTGACACCTGCAAAGCTGTGAACGTATACCACAGGGCGGCCCAGAGAAAATTTGTGTATTTCGTACAATTACGTAGGCCTAAAACAATAGAAATGCATTTTTTCTGGGCCACCCTGTATGAAGGTAAGTGTTGTTGCCTTGAGCGAGAGTAAGAAACTCCACAGGAAGATAGAAAGACTACGGGTTAAATAAATATGTATGTAAACCAATAACATTGGAAACAAACATGATCCCTCATCCATGGCGATAAGATTTTTTCCGTTCGCGAAGGTAGATTCTGTTGATATAAACCGTCTTTTGTTTCTGGGTATCCAAGTCAGCGTCAGCACATACCTACTGCGTATTCAGTGTACGTAAGTGTCGGCCTAGTTATAGAGGATCAAGGCAAATGCATGTCGAGTGCAATCAACGCTTACCATAGATATATCGAGGAGTTCATATGTGATGAACTGCTGATATTGTCGAATACTGTCCGTCCAACCGTTATAGTGCAAACTGCAGATGGTTTCCATTACGAATTTGTCTGATAATACATGTAACTCTGACAGGCTATGATGCCGCAATCCACCATCAATCTGAACCCCCGTCATTGGCCCACACTTCTTGAGCGATGTAAAAGGTGAAATCGGTAGAATGGTGAAAGAACCTTTACGGTATTCTGAAATACTCCAGACAGGAATATCGATATTCCTGCTGAGGAAGTACTAAGTAAAGATGAATAATTTTGGCCGACCATCTGAAAATGACTCTCCAACTCTATACAATCGAACCCACACCCCAACACACTGATGCCGCAAGCCCTTAACATGTACAACCTCAATGAAGGGTCAAATTATGCTTTTCATTGATCATGCTCAGTGACGACTAACTTTTACTTTCTTCTCGACCTTGTCGTTGGTGTCCTTTCATAAACTAATGGGGTGAAATCCTTCCCTGCCGTTGGCTTGTTTTTCCATCAGGGTCTTTGCTTCTAATTAAAGCCAACGAAGCCAACGGCATGCCTTATTATGATATTGCTAATCAACTGAGGCGATTGTTTAGATAAAGGAATATTTCGATCAAGTATGCGCTACGTCCTTGGATAATTGTGTTACAAAGTCAAGCCCTTGGCGCGGGGCGAAATACAAGCTATTTAGAGCGTCCAAATGGAATTGCTTTTTTTCATTTCATTAGCATCATTGTATGAGATATAAACATATCATGAAGCCATTATCACCTCATGACCTATGTTGGTAACTTCAGATTTTTCTTTGGGATATTTAGTAGTTCGTCAGTCGACCGACCATTATTGCAAAGTTTGTCAAGGAAATGCGAGGAGTTTTGCGTAGCTACAATGCCGACCTTGGAAGGTATATGGGCTGAAAATACTAAAGACTGTAAATGAGTTCCCATCGGTATTCGTGGCAGCTAATAGAGTAATACAGCTAACCATTACTCGATGACCAGAGTGTCATTGATGAACATTTTAATGCATAGTAATCCAAGAAGCAAAACGTGCCGATATAGAAGGTAAGTCCCGTCGATACTCTGATTTTCTGTCCTTGGCCGGTGCCAGTCCCAAAGAGAAACGGACATCTACTCTGGTCTGGTGGTCTTGGCTTCGGACCCGATGGTCGTCAAGGAAGAACACGTCGATATTGTGATATATATTGCCTCATTAGTTGATTTGAATATTCGATATGTCTGATAACGTTGCCTGATTAGCTTATTTGAATTTCTTTTCAATTTGATTCCTGGTTTGTTGCAGTCGTTTGGACGAATTGATATGCTGCTTTGGAAGTAAAAGTAATAATATACATGTCTTCCACGACCACTGGATGCCCAGAAGAACTGTTCGTTTCACACGTTACTTGCATATGGAGATAAGAATTATTGGCGGCAAAACCATTGCATGGCGACTGCTTGCTAAAGGTGGACTGGGCGATTTGAGAGATTCGACTTTACGGCCGGAAATTGAATTTCAAGTCGACAGGTCCAAAATTTCCCCCAGACGTCACAACCTATTAGCCATTCGAAATATATTCTACCAGATGGGTCGCTGATTGCGTCTGGACAGTCACGGCGACATCCGACTAGCAATCTCCTTTTAAAGGTTCTAGTAAAAGAATGTCTTAAAAGAAACTTTTCCATGTGGAAACTGGCCTACAAACGGTAGAAGTAACCGAACCTGACGCAACAACTCATCGCTTCCGAGTAACCTTGTATCGCTCCTGAAAGCTCGTTCATCTTCTTGTACATGTACAATACAATACCAAATCATCCCACCCTCCAGGCAATTCACATAAAAAATGATGTGCTTTTGCTTTGACCAAAGGGACACAAATACGGTAAGTATGTTTGAGGAGTATGATTGGCTTCCAGTCCTCACTGAATAGAGCTAGTTCAGTGTTTGACATTCCGCTTTATCACAGAATAGACAGTTTCCCAAAGCGACGTCAGAGGACGACGGCCAAAAATTGTCGAGACGTTCTTTTTCGCCTGAACATTAAACCCATGATACATATATTCGTTGGGGAATTCTTCAGCGTTTTGACTCAGACATATTTCTACACATTCCGCAAAAATCGCCTGAATTTGACTAACACATGAGTGGCCTTTTTCATACTCTGTTTTAGCCTCCTCCAGGCGAAAAAGACAAATGAGTTATCCTCTATCTGCTGGTTAATTCCACGAAGTGCCCACAGAACGTCATAGTTGTACGGCAGTATTTGTATCAATTTATGCAAATGACCCGGACGTATATCTTTATTTCTATTTTTGGTTACCAAAAATGGTATGGAAAAAGTGACTACATAATGAATTTTGCAATTAGTCTTCGTTATCTAGAAGTACGATATGTTGTTTTTGTCATTCTCACGTCAATGTAACTTATGGTTTGAGGATTTCTTCATAAAAAGACTTGACATGCATCATTAACGAACAATGTTAGCATTCCTCCTCATAAGTGACTAATGCAGAAAAATTTCCCTAACTTAGTTCAGAACATTCACTTATCAAAGATGGCTTAAAAATCCCTGCTAAGTGCCATTGACATAGATTGCTTCGCCAAAACAATGTTAACAACGTTGTTTTTCACGTATAGGAAAGTGGATTGTGTAATTCCATGAATTTTTATTATCCAACTTGTATTGCTTTCCAGCATTCGGACTTGCGTGACAAGTGGAATGCATATATTGGATTATATTTTAAATGTCGCACACAAGCCAAACGTTAAACTTCGGTCGCGTGTGGCTTGTAATTAGAAAGATTTAGCGCTGATATCATTGTGCCATATCTACATTGATCAAAAATGATCCACTTATCAGGTAACTAAAGGTACAGTTAAGCCCATAATTATTCATGGCCCATGAAAAATGTACATAAATTTTTTTAAAAAAAATTGCCTGGACTGGCATGTCTTTTAATGACGACAAAATCTCATGAAATCAACGATGTTCCCGGATCGTGCTCCATATTTTTCATAGTAGGCCTACTGTGTGCAGTGTCAGGAGGAGATTATATTTCAATCGTGATTTCCGCACAAAATCACCGTTTGCCGCCATCTCAGAAGTAATTTTTCACGAAATTTGGTTCTAATGATATTGAAATCGATTATGGACAAACAACACCACATATATTTATTTCAAAAATTCGTCTTGAATGATGACACCCTACTCCAGGAGTAGGGTCCTCCTAGATAATCTCCTCCTGGCAGTGTACGATCAAAGTTACTGTGACTATATTGTGAGGGGAGTTATCAAACTCATCCGTTCGTGCAATTAGTCCAAACATTTTCATTTTGAGTATTATAATGCATTTATGAGTATCCCAAATGTATAGCCTACGGCACTATTACCAGGAGAGCTCAAGGCTGTTTCGCAAAGTAATATCATGGGATGTGATGAACAGCCTTTTGCTACATTAACCTGACCTGTGATAATGAATCGATATAGGCGATGACGAGGATACATGTAGATTTTCTCACGGTTCTAAAATTGTTATTTTTTTCATAGGTTATTCAATAACCAGTTGGTTCAAATATACTCACTCACACGTGACTCTTTTGTGGTCTTGTCAGTTAGTTCACTGAAAACCTATTAGACGCACCTAGCGGGTTGTATGCTATTTCACTTCCCCTTTGTTTCCATTTTTGGCTTTGACTACATAAAATGTTCCCAGAAGCAATTACGGGCTTTCAACAGGCACTAGAACAATGGCGATGTGAAATTCAATCTGAAAACAAGCGAATACATGCAATAGTGTTTCAGTCTCAAAAACTCAACCATCCATAATTCAGGAACTGAAAGACTTGTCTGACACATTGTGTTTGGTTTCGTTAATCACTTGAAAATCGGTGTTTAGGCTCAATTACAAAGTTAAGTCAGGTTTACTTTTAGAACAAATGGTAAATATCGGTGTTAAACAGGGCTGGGTTGTTCAAAACACAGGTAGTGCTATTTTGACGTTGTCTGTGTCAATTCTAATGTGCACATATCTGATGGAACTTGAACAGCACCAAAACATCACTAACGTCACGTTCAATAGTGACAAATACTGTTTTGAACAACCGGGCTAAGATTCACAAAACACATCTATAGCTTAGTTAGTTGCTAGTTGTGTACATTAGCCTGTACATACTGGGCAGTTTAGCAACAAGTAACTAAGCATATAGTCGGTTTTTATGAATATGGACCAGGGGCCTTTTTCATAAAGTGACTTTAAGCTAATGGTACCATTAACTTCAACGCATTTTCCATTTGATTGAAGGTACCATTAGCTTAAAGTCATTTTATGGAACGGGCCCCAGGCCTTTGGTGGCTTGCTGTTTTTCGTGCTCAGACGAGCAACTCAAATAAGACAAATCAAGCGGTTATCTATTGTAATGGTAACTTCCATCCTCAGTAGCACCCATGACAACACTCGAAAAACCAACAAATTCTACTGAATTTCTATGTCAGTATAGTTGAAACCGAGCTCAATTGAGCTAATGGAAAGATGCTATCGTAATCGACCAGACGACAGTCATTAGTTTAATCACGAATCCACCCTTTAACCCTTTCTTGGCTGTGATCATTTTGGTAAAAATTCCGGAGAAGAACGCCAGGCAAAGGGACCCCGATTTCAAAATACAAAATGTATTACATAACACCTGCTGTTCAATTTTCATCACTCACAGCAGTCATTAGTAAAGCCTTTTTCAAAGTCGACTGGAAATTGCTAGAAATTATTTCAACGTTAATCCACTCGAATGATCCCATTCTCTAACTGCATAATCATTCTTTACGAATAACAATGACGGCAATGCTGCTTCATCATGCCATTTAATTAAGACACTGTGGACGGGGGATATTTTATCCAGAACTGATAATAAAATTGGATGATGGTAACGACCATCGTTTGAGGAAATGCATAATCACGTGATAACTTTTGCAGTTCCAAATGCTGGCCGAATCGTCTTTTCTATGGTACAATGCAAGATGATAAAATCTCTAGGTTTAATCACTTTCAGACAGTCTCACACGAGTGTTCCGCAAAGAAACAAAATGAATTTCTTTTTTTTCATTAATCTGTAACAAGTGAAGTACTTTCGCTGTTAATGAGTTTTGCTTTCTTCTACAGTTAGGTCGGAAAGTCGAAGACAGAATGAATAAAAGGTTAGCCGTACTGTGAATTGTGTACAGAAGCATTTCCATGGCTCGTCCGTCCCCTGGTTGAAGGCAGTACCATTATTTGAAATCAAGGGGAAATCATGGGGACATCGTCATATAGCCAACACAATTCTCTGTGAGGCCAAAAATATCTGTTTCTTGCCCAGCAACGCAGCGGAAATTGATGCGAGCATGCGATTTTTTTATCTTCAAATAATTTTTTTCAGTTGTCGTCGTGGATGGGGGGGGGGATATTACCAGCAAACTATCTCTCTACATGTTTCTACATTCTTCACTCAGGAGCAAATANCAGTTATTAGATCTGGCAGGTGTTATAAGAGATCTGATTTGGTGTCGTGACAGCAGAGATTATTCATTCTTTGTACGTAGGGAGATTGATCTTTTTTTGAATGGCCTTTGTATCGAAAGATGAGTAGTGTCCACCACTGAGGGGGTGTAGAGTTGTCAGTTCCTTTTTGTAACACGCACTAGCACCAGCACACAACACCTTTTTAAAAGTGTACATTTATTAGTACGAATAAAGATATAATAATAAAAAGCACAAGTTTCATGAAAAATAAAGATGATTTCAAGTGATGAAGCATTTCTATGCATTGAAAAGAAGGTGCTGCGTAAGCAAAGTGGGAAAATTTGAAATTGGTGAAAAAAACATTTTCGATGCGATGGGCTCGGGAATGACGCGAGCGCGGACAAGAAACAGATACTTTTGGGGGCCTAATGTGGAGGACGGGAATTTCAGAAATTAGGGAGGTTTCGCAAGCGCCCGGTTAGGCCATACGACGACGTTTATCTATTGTTTGGTATATCCACACAATAGATAAACGTCGTCGTAGGGCCTAACCGGGCGTTTGCGAAACCTCCCTCTTGTGGCAACTGCAACCACATAAGACGTATTGGCATTTTATACATGACTAAAAAGTGCAGAAAAGACATTTCTGCTATCAAAGTTGGGCGGTCGAATGTCCTTGCACTGTTGCAGAGCTTAATGCATCCGCTTTCTTCATTCATGAGGTAGACCCAAATGCAAACAACCAAGGCGTTTTTCAGTGTTTTTCTAATATTTATCGAAACCACATCGTCAAAGAAAGAGGTGGGTATTATCATCTTGATATTTAGTCAGGTTATGCTATCAAACCGAGCCAACGATACATAAGTAAACAATGAGTCCATATTCATGTCGAAATGAACTGGCTTAACACAAAAGAACACAATAACGCCGCAACGAAACATCATAGAGATCTCGCTCTACTCGGATAGAATACCTAGGATGCCTCTGGGTATCAAATAGATGGGCATATCATTTCTTCTGTTTGTCTTTTTGGGGATAAAGCACAGGATTCGTAAGAATAATATCAGCATGTTTTGGTGCAATTGCCGTGAGTGACGCCTCCGGATTACTGGGATACATCCGATTGTTCTCTCAGAGACGTGGCGTCTTCTTCGGAACTAGATTTCTCGTCGTTAAATAAAGGCTGACATTCTTAGTTTGATATATCGTTGTTTGCCACATTCTGGCCTGGTAAACAATTCTGTTCCCGAGTGTAATGTCTTGACCCTGAACGGCGTTTGAGAAACTGACAAGCCAACTAGCCAATAGGCAGACGGCGCTCAAGTGCTCTGATCAAAGTCGCGTCACGTGACTTCTGTATCTCACGTGACGCACAAAGAAGTCCTGCACCGTGCTTATCAATGAATTCGGAAATTTAGCTTGTGTTTTACTTTTTGCTCCTACGTTGTATTAGGAACTGAAGTGACCGCTTCCGCTGGGAATGAACAGCCTAGCGGAAATTACCTCTCGTCACGTGATAACTATCGTCTGCTGTGATCTATGCTGTCACGTAAATATGAAGTGGTCCAATTGACTGGTTATGAACGATTTCACTGATATGGTTCATGCATATTGCACGAGTAATGTTTTCCCCTCGCCGCTTTTGGCAAATTGATGTTAAAACTTCTATCATGACTGCGGGTGTTTTATGAACATTGCGTGGCGTCGTTTTTATATTGCGGCACATTAGTCATTCATGGCCGGATTATGCATATAAAAAGAAGTATCCTGAAGATAAGTAATGTCGACAGTCTGGACGCGGGTCTAGACGACACCCCAGATGGGCAACTAGAGGGCTGCCGTACGAACAACGCTAGACTGTGATCAGAACATTCATCAGAAGCATTTAAAGGAGTTAGACGCCGAAGTTGTAAACAAGCTGGTTTGTTTACAAATATGGTCGGCAAACTAGTTTTATTCCTTCGTGCAGGTGGCAGCACCCGTGATCGTTAGACTGGTTCCCGGTCCGATGCAACTCACTCACGATATTCACGTCAGTACATATCACGGACAATAGGTGGCAGCACCGCAGGCGTCCGTGGATAGAGAACCAGTGAGTGAGTGTTTACAACTTCGGCGTCTAACTCCTTTAATGCGTGTTGACGGACGGAGTGCAGTACACAGTCATGACAGTGTATACCGTAACGCTTCCTTTCTGAGAGGTTGCAGGTCCGGTGTGACAGAATCTAATGCCCCTCTGGTATTGAATTATTCACAAGCCCAGACAGTATAGGTCTGATTGGCTTTTTATGAATGATGTAGATATAAATCTTGGCTGACGGCTTTGGACTGGCTTTGGAAGAAATTAGCCCACTTGCACAACGGAAGGGAGTTACAGTTGTATGTACATGTACATGTACAATACATGTTGTATGTAGCCTACATGTACATGTACAATACATGCGCAACAGACTATGTACATTTTCTGTCCTGTTAAGGTGCCTACAGGTTGACATTGCATCTTGAAGCAACTCGACGGATGAGTCGCAGATCAAAAAACTACATGTACCACGCGCAGGTCGACATTTCAGCGATTGAGAGGAACTCGGAGCAACTGGCAGTACTCGAACAGCACACTCAACTAGCGAATCCGGCAGTTGCTCGGAGACGCAAGCGCGCTCAGGTCGACAAAATCGGCAACTGATCAGTCACTCCGAGTTGCTTCCATCGCCGGAAAGCTAGTTGCCGCGAGTTGCTTCAAGACGCAATGTAGGCACCTTTAGGTACATGTACATCTAACAGGTTGCCGCCGTCAACACTATATACGACTTGTACAGAAGAGTGGTTGGTAAACAGCCTCTGTCTGTTGATAGCCTATCATTTAGTTATCTCGGTTTCATTATCTCGCCATGGGACGAGAGGGACCTTGGTTTAGCGAGTTATCAGAAGGTCACGAGTAATCATGTGGCGAAAAGAGGAGCCCATTGAAAGGTTGGTGTGAGTATATGTCCTTCATTGCCTCATGAACAGTCCTGTTCTATTAAGTCTCTGTTTTAGGACTATGTACTGCTAATTGCAGGGGACAGAGACAACTATTCTACTTCAAGAATTGCGTTGGATTGATCATGAAGACAGAGCCAGCGTTATTGCATAGCCTACATGTATTATGCCGACGTCGCAATGGTGAAAACTGGATAGGAAAGAAGCTTGCATGTAACCTTTCCCATTTTCCATAAACGCTAGGTTTATTGAAGAGACTCGCTACTATCATTTTAGCTGGCTTTATATATCGGTAAGAACCGTTTGATTTCCAATGATATCTGGTCCTGAAAGAGTGTCATGAATGTCATGTACGTTTTCTAATTTCCTTATGACAAGATACATTTTTGGATGCAACTAGCCAAGATAATGAAAAAGGAAAAGGAAAATGCATTGCTTTTAGTGTAATGAATCCAACAGAATCACAGCTCCCGAGGATTCCATATCATTTACTCAACCTTGCTTTGAAATGCTTGCCCCAGGAGCAAATTTTACCTATTTGCTACATGATTTCACGTCTGATTTCCAGTTTCCCGGCCTCGATTACTGCTAAAGAATAGCATCACCCCGCAGTCTACCATCAACGATATCACTTTTGTTGCGGGATACAACTCGGGCATACATGTATTGTTCCGAGATTCCCCACTGCTGTCCACTTGACTCGACATGACGGGATGTAAGTCAATAGTATCCACTGATGAAGCCGGAACAGGGGGGCCGGGGATCAGTTAGCTATTCTATACCGAAAAACATATGAGAGGCTCTGATGAAGATATCGGCGGGCCATTGTCAGAACACTCCGTGAAATTAGAGTTGTAATAGCGAAAGGACAGTTGGGAACTTCGCAGTGATCAGAGGTAATACGATTAGGCTACACAGCGGCCTATTGGAAATATGTTATTCAGTGTAACGTACAGCTGTTTAGGGAGCCCAGATTGGTCGTGTGGCCTTGTATCCAGAACATCCGTTCTCCATAAAGTCAACAGCCGATTCCAATGTGCATTTGCTTTTGATGCAGAGATTAGCTGGGATGCTAAAACCTGAGCAAACATTGCTCTTTTACAACACGACAGCGGTCGATGATTTGGTGATAAAATTCATGTTTGGATTCAAAACATTTGTCCAGCATTGACAATGTTGTGACTGAAATATATGCATTATTGGGATGTCGAAATTGATGAGCCCATCCTCTGCAGGACTCACTGAAGCGTGTGGACTGATTTGTTCCAGCCAATGGAAAACAATTTCTGCGAATGAAGCTGAGCCATAACGCCACATGCATTTGACTATCAAAGCACCACAGTCAAATGTCAGCAACACAGGACAGAAAAACGTACTTTGCCGCAGGTGAACCCATTGTCGTGTTGTATGTATATAACCCATAGACCATCTCCTCTTCCTAAGTACATGGAAACCCACGTCACATTTGTGCCGTGTTAAGTAGTAATGCATCCTAAATGGGCATGCACGTACATGTTCATGTGCATAATCTATGCATGCATGTAACAAAACACGAACTCCGGACCTGACAATACAAGATGACTCTCATAAATGAATGACCAACAGTGCAACGAGATTGATGTTTGTAAGGAAGAAACGGAAGGAAAGAAGCTGGAGAGCAACCGAGACTGGTGAATAAATCACCAACAGAAGAAAGAATCGACCTCGAAACCAAGCAAAGGAAATGAAATACCAGAACTTTCATCGCGCTGCTACGAATACCTCATATCGAAAGATCATACATAACTTCTTTGAAAGCAAACAAACCATTTTCATTATAGTTCAAGTCGTTCATTACAAGGAGTTTGTGACAGAAGAAGATTTTCAGTTTTGTTCCATTGGGATACTTTAATAAGAATAAATGTTAATTCTTTCATGAGAAATTGATCTTCCACATTGTTTATTAACTCTACAGCGAAGAGTAAACCGATAATAAGAATTTCACTTATGCACAGAATGGTTCGACATTAGTCTGCATTCTCATCTGCAGTCGGGTGCCTGCCTAAACCCAGTGCTACAGCAAGGGGAAGGCTGAAGTCACATGATATTGATGGAAAGTTAAAAGCCATTACAACTTCTGCTCACATTCATTGACCGATATTAAAGGACGACTGGAAAATGGGTCGAGTAACTTCGAACAAAATCAATGCAATGATTCTGGTCCCGGGCCCATCCTATCTTATGTGTAATGCACCATACGGCAAAGGTTCGAGGACACCAGTTCAGTGTTTGCCAAGTGGTCGTCGATTTCCCTGCTATCGTTGCAAAATATTACATTTCGGACTTGCAGGTCTGTATGTTCTCAACGCAAGCGAGAAGTTCCACGCCGACAGATCTACCGATGCTTCAATCAAATCTCCACCTCTGCCCTCTGCACTCCGTCGGTACAGCAACTTGCAGTTGCACTCCTTTGACCCCTCGACATTACTCGAGTACTTTTACCGCTCTTACTAGATAGCTTGATGGAAAAGATGAACCGAGGCCAACACGGGACAAGTGGTTCGCGCTTTGCTGAACGTTTTAATTTGTTGCGAGCGAGAAGTTCTCAGCAATTCTTGAAGAGAATCGACCAGAGTGTACACCAATTAAACGTCAGTGAACTTGTACATGTATATATACGTCAATACAATTGAATAAACTTATAACAATCCATGCAGATGTACTTATTTGAACCGATATTTTCGGGCCATCTGGAATTTTGTCCATCATGAAGTGCCCCGCTGGCACTCATCCTGAATTGATGGGGTGTTCCGTCATTTCCGATGAACTGATTCACAATATACCAGTACATACATATTGTCTGAAATATTGTTCATTCAGTTTGTAGCAATTTTAGTACATGTAACCTGTCACAGTCACCAACACCACTAATAAATCTACGAGAAAGTACGTTGAATTAGAAAGAGTACGGTAATAATATTACTGGTAGAATGAATGACTGATACATGTATCTTAAAAGCACGATTCACTCCTTGATGTGAAGTACGAAATGAGTCCATGTCTCGCGAGATTCTCGTGCACTAATTCATGATAAACTCCTTTTCCCCTGTACACACGAGACGACATGTGTCCTGCATGGTGTTGTAACTCTGAATTTTTGAAAAATGTTGCGAGTGAGTGTACAGAGACATTTGTGCTAACCAGAGTCAAGGTACGGTACTTGTTTGTGTACCGGGAAGGACCTAGAGCTTCGGGAATGAGGTCCCAGAAATTCCGGTGTAGGAAAACCTAACCCTGCAGGCCCTATTCATGACCTTCCGGAGATGTTTCACCACTACCATATTTCTCTTGGCGAAAGTGGTACGGTGAACAACAAAGACATTGCTAAGCGTGGCATAAGAGTCAATTCTCACAGTATAGGAAACTGGTTTACTTGAGTAGCTGGGTCCACAGTGCAGAAGTACCACTTCCAAAGTGAAAACCCGTACAATGATCCATTAGAAAGGCACTCAAGCACGCTAACAGAATACGACATAAGTTATCTAAATATGCGGGTACAGAGCCAGAGTAGCATGAAGGGTTGGGGAAGCGGCAGCCGAGGGTAGAAGAGTCGCCCACGCCGCGGTGACCATCCGTGGTCAATGGTCCCACGAACAAGAATTCCCATACAAAAACCACGACCGCAATCATCTTGCATCGTGGGGTCATTCATTACAGCATTGTAACCGCGGATGTAAAGATGACAATCCAGTAAAATATCACCATTACACATGCCATGGTAAGTATTTCTTGCTGTTTATGGAACCTGATTGGTGCTTTGTCACACTATCAAGGATGTGGTGTGCTGGCTAAGGTATGCACGATATGAATGGTGGGTAACGTCCGTCTGTTTGATTAATAACAGACATGAAAGCAAGGGAGAAAAATTACTGTGTAATTTCCTCTTGGCTGATTTATATCCATTTGTATGGATATAAGAAGGTGTACGACATTTTCTTGAGATGGCAACATGGTCCTGAAATCAGCTATAGACTATGTAAACCTGTAACGAATGCATGGTCAGCTGATTGTACACTCATACTGATAGCTAGGGGGGCATCAGAATGGCCCCGGCGTGAAACTACCTCTGACAGTCTGTGTAACCAAATTTTTACCTCACTCTTTTTCTGCAATTGAAATAGTCATGGTAATCATGTGTGTTAGCATAAATATATCATACCATATATTTATGGTGTTAGCTAGCCTATTTCCAAGCGACTGGCTGGGATTTGGCCAGTCTCATCTTATTGAGCCTGGATGAACGACTTTTTCGAGTTCGTTATTGGAAGTAGGTCATTCTTCTTCTTGCGTCTAGGTGACCTACATACGTATTTTGGACAGACATCATTGTAACTACATGACCACTTTCTCACTTTCTTGCGATTTGAAGTAAATTTGTTATTGATTACCTGGGTTGTCACCTAAATTACCGGCTGGCCAGCAATGTATTTTGATGACCTACAGTACATTGTCAATGCATTGATTTAACGCCTCGTAGTAGTAGCCTATGTATAATGCAAAGCATTTGTCGCCATCTACAATAGTTTGGGCGATTTGAAATTTTCAATGCCTGAAACATCAGCTGATGCACCAGCCTAAAATACATATAGGTCACGTTTCTCCATTGATTGTCAACTTGGAAACAGCCAGCTACATGGAAAATGAAATCGACTGCTGTACTGCTTAGTCATTATGTTTGATGGAAGGGTCCTCAACAGAGGCACTTTCATCAAAAAATGAAATGATCGATATCCGAAGTGGGCGTTTACAACTACTGTGGTTTTCAGGTGGGCTTTGGTGAATAATTCAAGCGATTTGCGGCAGAAATTCTGCGCAGCAGGTATTTGGAAATTTCAAGTGCCGTCTGAAAGCGCCAGCAGTTCATAAGTTTTGTTCAATGGGGAGAAAATTATTTATGAGACAAAGCGAATGGCCCTGTTCACTGCGTGGAAACTCTCCAAGCATACGGCGGTCGAAAGAAACGTTGGAGTGTTTTCTTCTGCACCTTTTGCCCCGTGTCTGATCTGGAATTCATGTCCCAGGCTTTAGAGTCGTAAACGTGACTAGGATTGCATTGAATTCGTTGGGATACCTTTCAGCATCAACACGAGTGCAAATGAAATGTAGAGAGACTTTCACGCCTTATTAGAGCATGGTGTCTTTACATGTAAGACAATATCCCGTTTCTACCATGCAAATCGGCTCTATAGATTTTCAATTCATCACGATAACAGTATAGCAGATTACGTGATTGAACCACATTTATAAATCCGGGCTAATGATTTCGCTTTGCCTCGTGATATTCTATGGTCGCTGATGGATGGGTTAGAAAAGGGTGTGGTTTAGGGAAGTACATACATGTACCAAGAGAACAGCCTTAGAAAGATATGCTGAAATGACAGGTCAGCGGGAAAAGCGTTGTTATCTTCGTGGGCGACTGAGCATTTGATTAATACTTGTTGGCAGTTGAGCAATCTGTAATCAAACACACAAGGAAGCCAAAGCCTCGCAGAAAATGTGCCTTTGAGTCCACCACTCCATCATATGAAGAATGGGAACTAGGCATTGGTCTCATGTGTAGGACATTTATCCATACAGAGATAATCCTAACCGCCGCTGCATGGACAAATCGCTCCCTCCGAAAATGGACGTGTTCCGATTTTCAATATGGCCGCCAGAGCCGCCATCTTAAATTGGTTTTGGCAGGGCCATTCGTTGGCGACCATTTTCGAATATGCCTTTCATTTCTGCACGTAATTTTTATGTTTTCCTCTTACGTCAACGTACAACGTCAATTCCAATATGTATACCTCTACAACATCGTTTTATCGTGACAGTCACCATTTTTCAATATGGCCATTAAAGAAGGTTATCATGATGAAGTCGTAGTCATAAAGTTAGCGGTAGACATCCCACTCGGAATCTGCCATATACATATTTTGTTTCATGTCCCATCGTTGTTTTTAAGGTATTACGTGACTGATGCAAATATTATACAATCAATTTGTGTAACGTATTCTTGCTTTTGATTGCGGAATGGTAATATTGCTATTTGTCGAGTGGAAGTTCCACCGACTGATGCAATATGCGAGGAAACCGAGCTAATCAAGGCGGCTGGATCCGGTTTGCTTAAAAGCTTCCCAGACAATTTAAGTGATTGCTTCAGTTAAAAGTTAGGGCATCGAATTTAAAAAAACTTTTCAATCACGCTTTAACTGGGCACTCTTTCTATTTATTCAGCACAGATTGCCCGAAAAAAAAAACGTAACTAAAAGGTTCGACGTCTCTTGCCCAGACTGATGGGTATCGATAAAGAAAAGAATGGGAGATATTTTTGGAGGCAAATAAAGGTTCTTGAAGTCCTGAAACACCCTTAGGGTTCTCCACAGCGCACAAAGAACCTTTATTTCTCAGAGTGTATACCTGTCGTACACTTTCTAAAGGCAGAGAAAGACTGCCAAGATTCTGTACAACCATCATATTACATGTACATGTACATGTAGTATCATTCGATAAAGTTGAAATCAAAATGCGATAGTCGTGTTCTGGTATTGGTTTCGTTTTGATACCATTGTACATTCCGCAGAGTGCATGAATGCCGATGTGAAACCGTCTCTTTGGTGTTATAGTGCTGAGGAAGTTTTCTTTTAACTTTCTTACAATCCAGACCAGTATGAATACGATGCCCATGGCTGTACGGATACGCTGATAAGATGTAGCACATAAATGGTGAGACTGAAGGAGGTAACGCAAAAAAAACACTTGTGGTGTTAAAGAACCGGGTTCTATTCTCGAATTTTTGTCTTGTTCGCGGGGGCAAGCGGAAAAGACCGCAATCTAAAAAATTTCTTGTTGTACTGACAAGCTGGGACTCGTTCTCAGAATATGCTTAAATTGACAGGGTCTATCTTGTCAGTTGACAAGTTTTCAACTTGTCATCCTCGGAGAAGAGACATCTTATCATTGAAACAAATACATCTTGTCATTCAGGCTAAACAAAAATTAAAAGTTATACGCCAAGAGGTTGTTATACGGTAGTTACAAGTACTAACAACAGCTACATATGACAGAAAAACTACCAAATTTCAGAGCCTACGACGGGATTTGAACCTACGACCTATGAAACATCCTACAAACTACTAGACATAACCCCTAAACCCATGCGGCTAATGAGGCAACGATACTGACGGCATGTGCTTAGCGTTTGAAATTGAGCGATGGATGTGCGGGATGCGCATGCGCAATAATGTCCTGCCACCTACAACTTATCGTCATAACGAGAGATCTTGTTATCTGGACAAACTGAACTCGTCACAGAGATGTGCGACTCGCCATGACAAGTAAATCGTGTCGTGAATGACGTAACCCGTCAGGCCGATTAAAGCATCTCGTCAATATTCGCAGACAAGTTGCGGTGACAAGAATTTTTTAAGAGTGCGGCATGCCAGTCGGATCTCACCAAGAGAAACAGAACCAATAACAAACGAGTAACTGCATAATATCTGAGAGAGAAATTGGAAAGCAGATATCATATCCACTTATGACTTCTAACTGTGGGCTCGATATACTCGAGTTTGACGTATATGTGGTATTATGATTTTTTATATTACGATCTGAGTGGCTATGAGAGTGTTAGAGCTGACACACATGTACATGTACACAAACGAGTTTGGAACAGGAACGTAACGCGTATCGTATTACTTTTTTTAACATTCATTATGAGCCATAATGTCTATTCAACATTGGACTTGTCAAAATGTTTCTAATTGAGAACATACATACTTTTTAGGGTACAGAACTAGTATTTGCCAATTTTGCTGTCATTACCATCACCACTTACGTACCGGTACGATCTTTTTCTTGGTGAAGTTGGAAGTTTGCTCCCAAGACAAAAGTTTGCCGGGGTGACAGCAATCAACGTCCTAGGAATGCAAGTCCGCCAAACAACAGCCCGCTATTGTGAGGTTATATTCGAATGGTCATGGTCCCTTTTGCCATATATTCTAATCCCTCGCTGAACATAAGTCCGGACTTTTATTCCAGGGGGACTTTGATCCCTGTCACACCGGTAGTTGGATAGATTAGAATTCTTCAAAAGTACATGTATGTAGCCTGAAGCAACAGTGGTGTTGTCTTCGGGTTTGACCTCGGCTCTACTTGAAGTCACGACAGATGCAATTACTGGGCTATTCCCAAAGAAAATATCATCGAAGCCAAGGTATCTTATATCAATATTTTCCTTGGTAATGAACCAGCCCGTGACCGATTAACGTTCGACGATTAACTGGATATGTGATCACACTCTTAGCCAAAAAGGTTCTTTAGGGGTTCTTTGTGCCACACCAGAGGAACCCTAAGGTTCCATATAGAACCTCCTGTAAAGAACCCGAAAGGGTTCCATATAGAACCTTTCTGTCGCCAAAGAACCCATAAAGGTTCCAGATTGAACCCTTTTCTGAGGGAAAGGTTCTACCTGGAACCTCTCAGGGTTCTTAAAAAACCCGAGGGTTCTTAAATCAGAGGGTTCTCCTGGTGTGGCACCAAAGAACCTTTTCGGCTAAGAGTGCAGGTGTCCTTTTACTTTTTACACCCATCCGTCGCTTGCAACAGAGCTTCGTCCCTATCCCGCCCCTTTACTTCCATGTTTTCCACACAACCATTTTTTTATCGTAGTCTAAATGAAAAATTCCCGCTTGTGCCGCAGTCATACATAAATCTTAAGTATCTAGGATACGAAGGCAATTACTTGATTCTCATCAATCACAAACCGACACCGTCTTCGACTTGCCTTTTCATCTCAGATATCACAATGAAACATCTATCGTTCTTCCCTCATAACAACGAAGAGAGTATTTTGTTTCGTAAAATACGGTGAACTACATGCTGTAGCATCACCTTGGCATAATACTACGGAATTCAATGGCACCTTTGCGGTAATCTTGCGAAAAAAAACGGCATTCTCTAGTTAACGTTATTTCACGCTCGCTATAGGGCAGCCCGGAGATGAAGCTTCAATACTGCAAACGT
Source organism: Notospermus geniculatus (assembly GCA_002633025.1). Lineage (NCBI taxonomy): Eukaryota > Metazoa > Nemertea > Pilidiophora > Heteronemertea > Lineidae > Notospermus > Notospermus geniculatus. Next base: position 56,264 of record NMRB01000178.1, on the reverse strand, counting down.
AAGTATCAATGTTTGATTAGAAATCTCCCAAGCGGCATTGCCTGAAACTATTTTAACATACGGTGACTGGGGAATCGTTACATACATGTATTTTCATTTATCATTTATCCGAACCTGAGCCTCGCTGCTCAATTGATAGTCAAGTGGAGCAGCTCTCCTCGAGACAGTCCGATCTGATCGACAGAATTATTGAGATGAAAGTAGGTACTGTTTAATCAAAGGACATCTTATTACTAATGAAAACAATGACTTGACATTCAGGGTTCGTCCCCGGAGTGGACAGCCTGTAACCTGTCAAGAGAGTATCGTGACTTGAATGTATCAAGGCAATGAAAAAATGGGGTAAAAGGATGAAAGTATGGTAAAGGTGCCCTGTTCAATTTTTCATATCCAAAAAAGAGCACAAAAGGCGACACATAAAATGATATAATAACCGAAGTCGTCCTCCAGTGGCAAATTTTCGACCCCAACCGAGTCTTCTTCAGGCTGGCACTTTCAAGTCGAGCTCCCAGATAAGAAGTATAATGAGCTGGATCCCAACATTACAAATAAATTATCAATTTTTCATTGGCAGAATAAGGTATCAGAGAATCGTTCTCTTGGAATATCTTTTATTAAACCTGTTCCTAGGAATCGATTGGCATTGACAAAGTCTGTTTTCAGATTTTTGGAAAAAATATCAGAGGTAAATTGGTGCGTCCATAGATAAGAATTAATAAAAGTATCAAAAAATCAATTGATCAATATTCGAAAATCTATCTTAGGATAATCAGCAACACCAATTTAGTTCTAATCGCATCAATTAGTACACAGTATATCACTGATCAAGATTTATGGTTGTTAATTTCATTTCCCATAATTACCATTGACCATGCAGAGGGCAACATTTTCAGTAAAATTGCTTATCCATAATCTTTTGTTCGCTGTTTTTCCCACGGCTCATTTGGAGAAAAACAAAATTTTCCTCCAGTAGAAATTCGCAGGTCAAAATTATAGGCCTGCAATGATGATATCTCATAATTCTTCGAAGAAAATTGACAACTTTTTGCATAATTATCCTAAAAATGAACAAGGAGACGTGTTAATGAGAGTGTTAACAATTATCTTCATTATTACTAACGACATAATAGCTGGCAATGGTTTAATGACGGATCGATGTGTTTGAAGGCCATGTTTTTTTGCAAGCAACGTCCAGCCACAATAGAACTCACCAAGTACATTGCGTTGAATCTTTCTTAGTCAAAACCAAAATGACATGTCTGTGCCATTATCAGCCATATCTAATTCAACTTCATCATATCCTTTCTAAGAAATTCAGATAAATTAGGACGGAGACTGGCCAGACCACTACTGTCGTCTATAAAAACGACCTTTCGTGATCGATGATTATTTTAAGAAGGCGGAATTCAAACACAATGTGCAAATGTACGTTCTTCAATTTATCTGCCGCTACAATGGTTTCCAAACACTCCCATTTCGGATGTCCTTTAACAAACAAGTGAGTCAGGATATGAACCCAAGATATGGCAGACAAATACGGACGTTTCCTTAGTCACTCAGTCCATCCACGGCCCATCCTACAGCTTTTTTTTCACAATCCGAAAGGGCATTTGCCAATACAAAATAAAATGACCTGCCTTGATGAAACAGAGAACTTTGTCAACTATATGTAACAAGAGCAACGCTCAGCGTGGCATACCCACGCCGAAACCGATTTCAAGATGGCGGCTCTGGCGGCCATATTGGAAATCGGAAGAAGCTCATTTTCGAATGGAACCACTTTCTAGTTGCCCCCGACATATGTATCAAATATTAATTTTATAGTACCCTGGTGACAACATAATGCTCCCACTTCGTCATTAGCGGTGGCATAAAAAAACAACGCGTAAAAATTAAATTGTTGACTCGGACGCGAGTGCACCAATCACGTTAATTGGTGGCCATGTCCCTTGGGTTTCTCACAAAGTTATGGATGATCATCAAATCAGGTTTGGGAATTGGATAACGATGAAGACTGATAGTCCAGTTGACAAAAACCTCCAAATGGGAAACTCAAAATTCCTGTCCGTGGGTTTTTACTCCTCTGCATGAAATTACATCATTACCACATCAAAGAATGCATTCTTTGATCGCAGTACATGATCACGGAAGAATGAGAATTTGATATTTTTGTGATTCTGGTATAACAGATTCATGTTACATTATTGCATGACGAACCAGACATCCAGTGGCATGCACACGACAAAACACAGTGTACAGTATTACATACCGAGTGCACAAGACATCGTTTTTCAATGAAATCCTCTGCTCACCTTCAGCTACAGTACGAGAGAAGCAAAACAGGAAATATCTGACAAAGAGGCGACAGCTAACGGGGCCGTAGATATCCGGGAAATGTAAGTAACTAATCAGACTGGCATTCCCATTTGTGGATGTCTGGGCCTTGATCGGTGACGGAGAAATCACTGTCGGTGTCGGCGTGGCGTGACTGATAGGTAGTCGTGGGATCGATTCACGAGGAGGTTTATTGCCAATTCAACAGACAAGGGGAAATTTCCATGTATTACGACATTCCGATACCCAAGCGCTTGGCCCTGTTGTTTCACAGGACGAAGGGGCCATATACCTAGTATTGGCGAGGCATGCAGGATACAGGTAACAGATCAGCATTACAGACTGTCCAAAAAAGAAGATTACATCAGCAGCTCGAAAGGTACCATTCAACATGTGGGAAAGGTGTGAACTTTAAACAAGGGCCCGTATTTTAGAATGCTAGTCCTCAAGGTAAAGGAGTTCCTCAAGGCTATTGTTCTCAGCGGAACAACTGGGCGGAAGAGGTCCACCTGCATGTAGGCTTGAAGGGTTCTCATCAGGCATTACTTCAACGCCTGCCCTTTATATCCTTGTTCAAGTCAATCATCCTTCCCTTCTCATGAAATGTAGGGCTGGCATACCTTTAAATAAATCTGCCCCTTGAAACATTTCATTAGCCGGATCGCATGCTTTGTGAGGCTGCCCGCATTGTCTGCATTAGACCGTAAATAGACAAAGGGAAAGTAATTAAAGAACAAAAACAATGGATTCGTTTACGATCGGAGAAACGTCAAAGACAGATGCGTAGGTTCCTGGGCTTCAAGTATCAAATGCTTGCACGACGGTTTTGGTAGAGTGGTACATTTCTGAATATGACCCATAGTGTACAGTATACTACATGCAATTATGCATAAGCGAAAAAGCTTTTCGCGGCGTCCCGCTTTATCATTATCATTCTATCATTACTCACTTGTACCAGCAAATGAGTCAATGAAAAATGTCCTCTTGACAACAAGAAAATATACATGGGCTGGTATTCATAAAAGTTAGCAAATGCTTTTACTTAAAATTTGCACAGCAATGTCCAATGTAAATGTATTGCAAAACTTGAAGTAAAAGCTTTTGCTACCTTTTATGAATATCAGCCATGCTCTTGCTTAGGGCATATTTCTCGAAACCCTGCGTGTTCACATTTCACTGCAGACTGTAGTGGATACACCAATTCAACACGCACGTTATTAGAAACGACGCACCTCACAAATTAAATCGAGTACCTGTTGGTTAGACGTAATAAACACGCATACCGCAATGAAAACCTCATAAAAGTTCACGCTATAAATTCTCCAGAATCGATTTCCTTCATAAACAAATGCATGCAAAATATTTTCATGAAATTTTTCTTCGCAGAACTCATAGAAGGAAAGTTGAAATCTGTTTCGTCGCTCAGCGAGTTTTACATTCCACAAGGAATGGCAACAACACCACTTGTTCCGTGATTACGCTGTCACATCTGACAGACTAGTTTCGGTGTGGTGATTTAAACCGTCTATGCTGCGTTGCTGGGGATGTTGCTGAGATCAGCCCGCGACATATTCATGCAATGTCGTATTTAACGTACGTTTGTGGTTACGCACTGAAAAATGTTCACTTTGAACTCATCATTAATCGATCACGATCCGATCGTACCGGATTTTGGGAGTGCCATCCATTTCCTTAAAATGCAAATGTCAATGAGGGGCATTCTTTCAATGATTAAACGCAGCAGGAAATGAGAAACGGTTGCTCAGTGCCACTCGAAACCAAAATAAGAAAGAAGGACTAAAAGTTTACGATGCCACCAGTCAAATGAAATGATGCGGTATGACAAACGAACGCCAGTAAAATAAACCTCAGTTCTGAACCATCGTGCTCTGCAATCTGAATTTGAGACGAAATTTTTATGATTTATCCCTGTTTCACTGCTCTGAACTCATGTGCTCTTTGATTTCCTTTGTCAATTTCCAGTCTTTGCTCTGTTGTCAATTTCAAACACCGTCATGGATAAAGTCAAAGCAGCCGACCAGGCACCGCCACGTCTAGACAGATCAATATCGTTTGGAGACAGGTGTCAATATCAAATGATGGGCTAAGTACTTCAATGTATTGTTATTATTTTTTATTTGGATTTCCCATTGCCAAAGTTGCTCAAAGAATTCTCATGAGATGAATCGATTTAGATGGACATGCAATATTCATTTCAGGGACTGGCTCAGCTCAGGCGTGATATGATAAATGAGACTGGATGACGAGAGTCTTCTCCGTATGTTGATAATAATAATATTCCATAGTGTAACGTTGTCGCGAAAATTGAATTCAAGGAACTCATCCGACCGTCGTAGCATTTTCACTTCACCAGATGATGGCTCATTTCTTGGAGTTACCACTACGAATCTATCAAAATCTGCCGAGTATAAAACGAGGAATCCCCACCGAAAAACCTCAATTCTTCATTTCAGATTTTCTAAGAAATAACGTGCGGTAGTAGTCTATGAGGTGATTAGGTTTGAGCTACATTCAACTCGAGGATAATTAAACTGACATCATTAAAAACGATCCACCGGAAAACAAGTTGATAAAAGAGGAGTTCCAGCATATCGTTGAGGGTGTTTTCGGCGATGCGTTGTCCGTAGGCCTATGCGATATCGTGACGCTTTAGACTAGTCAATCTACGAAAAAATGGTCCAATCCTAAACAAATTGCAACAAGAGGTTTTTGCCGTTTTCTGGTACAATTTCATGTGCTCTACAACATACTAAGTCCCCAAAATCTCATCCCCGGAAATTGGGGCAAGGGCCTCTGCGGTGAAGCGGCAAACGTGGTTAATTGAGTGATTCCACGTGACCAATATCCACCGGTTTCACTGGTTTTTGCTCGCAATTTCCAGGCAACGCCTTGTCACTCACACGGAGGAGCATGTACATGTATGTAGAAATGTGACGCACGGCCAATTTACACAGAGAAACTTATGCGGATGAGATGACGCATGCGGACGACAACTTGGGCGTCATTGTCAGACTGCGCTAATAAGACCACAGCAACTGACCGACACTGACACATGGAGAAAAGCTCGTTCGTGTTTTCTGCAACGGCTCACCATCTCATCATCAGATCATGGATTTCGAAAACAAGGAGCAACACAGTATGACACAATATGATTACTGGATTGCCATCCACCTGAACCAGGTGTTCCTGCTTTGAAGTATAGATCGTAGATTGTACATGTAGTTGAAGAACATGGACATGTATGGTGGTCTTAAAAGTAAAGCCTTTGTCATTAATGTATTGGACTTTGTTTTTAATCCAAAGCCTTGTTTAAGCTAGGAATCCACTGTTGATTTTCTGCGTTGCGACTTGCTTTGCAACTTGCTACCTGCGATTGATACGATCGCAAGGAACTGATATCGGTCGCCGACCCATTGCCGACTGAAATTGACCACATCTTCGCCATTGGTGGAAATCACGTCTAGCAAGTCCACTACGGCGATCGAGTGCCCAGTTGCAGAGGAAGTCGCAAAGCAAAATCAGGTTGAAAATCAATGGTGGATTCCTAGCTTTTATAGATGATCGTGACGTGAACGCAAGATCATCCCCTTGCCAAACTTAATCGGGGTGATTGCAAAACAGATACAGGCTTACTCGGAAACTGTCAAAGCGGTACTGCTTTATAAATTATTATCACTAGGGTAGCTTCAGGTCCGACTTCGGGATAACTGTGATCAATGAATCGTTAGTTCGTATTATCCCCACCTCAACTTCTTTTAGTCTTCTGTCGAGACGCGACTTACCAGGCCGCTTTATTTTTAACGTCGTTGACACTTTAATCCAGCGGAGATGTATGGGCTGGAAAGCCTTCGGGTGAAACAGGCCTACTGAGAAGCATGAAAAATTATACATGGTTTTGCTTCTGATGAGAGAACTGAATCAACTGACGAATCCGGCCTCATGAGAAAGCTGAAGCATAATACAAGATTCAAGCTTTGTGAAGCGAAATCTACATGACACTTTACCCGATAGTTCTAACACCAAGTACTGTATATGAAAAGTTAGGTAAACGTCAAAGAATATCATTCTATGATATGAAGGCGAAATATTAGTGCCATCGCTCCATGGAGGAGGATAAAAGATGAGGACAATTATTCATAAATCTCAATGAAAATGTCAATTTTTAGAAAGTTTATAACCAAGGGAAAATATAATCTGTTTTGCTGTGTACGAGACCCTTATTTATCGTGTACTTGAGGAACGGAAATTTCTTCTCCGGATAGGAATTAATTTCCTAATCTACTTGTATGATCGTTTGGTTGTTGACTATGTCAATTTCAGTGTCGCCGAAGTTTGCTTGTTTCATCGGCGTTGAAGGGTCAGCTACACGTGCGTTGTTGACACGGCATGCATTTCTTTTTCTTGAAATGAAACGAGCAGAAAAGGATGGAAAATTGGTGATATCTAACAGGTAAATTGTCCTTACCTTTTCCAGTGAATCAGCGTCAGAAACACCACAGTTATGATAGCGGCACCTCCGTTGTTTAATCCAAGTGTCCTCATGTTAAATCTTTGGCATCGAACATGAAGAAGTCGTAAAAATTATCCACTTGTCTTCCAAGTGTTCAGTCACCTGAAAGTGTCAAATTCCACATCAATGGGTAGCTATGACTAAATCAAAAGATCTGTAATGAAAATCTAATCGATTGTCCGCGAAATCTAAAATCACAGTTCGGAAATGGTCAATGTACGGCAAATGGGATGTAAACAACCAGGGTCTAGAAAGTTTTTGTCATAGGAAATTCAGGCACAGGAACATGAACAATGAAAATTGACACAATGATGGTAAAATATGAAGGGGAAATGTCGATAAAATCACCTAATGCAGGGGCAGAAGAGTTGCTTTAGTGTAACAACATTTGTCACTCAAACACCGCCTGCCGCTCGGCCATGTGGTTGTTGCTCCCTCAGCAATCGCCGGCAAACACCGCCATAAAATTAACAAAGTTAATCCTGATTGTCAGATGAAATACCCATCACTGACCAGAGTTGTATAATCCGACCGATTTCTAACTGGATCCAGCTGTCCAAGTAATTTTCAGTCATCAAACACCATGTGATCGTTTCGATTCCTGCTCTTATTGGTGAGGAGTTTGTTGTTGCCTGTACATCCCCAGCATGAAACGTGTTACTGTTCTATCGATCAGCGGCAAGTCAGCAGCCTCGTTCCAAACACCGCCTGCACCGTTTCCACATCAGCGAAGCTTCTGATACCGCGGTTCGAGAGATGGCATAGCTGTTTCAGTTCCATTTGACTCGCTGGAAGCCTGCAACAGATGAGTATCAGATGTTCAGTGGTCCGCAATCTGCGGAAAACCATTTAGTACTTGGCCGCCAAAACCTCCCAAGAAAAACTTCCACTTCATTGCAGGGGCGGATATCATGTCAAAGGAGTAAGTGTTGCATATGCTGTGATGACAAAGGCATGGTGAGTCAAAGATGCTGAAACAGTAGCATTTTGACGCTTGAGATGGAATTGATTGTCCAGCGGCCAATATTGCTTTTTCTGCATGATAAGTTCTGCTGAAAGCTTTGCATTGTTTATCGCAATACTGTAGACTGTAACATACATGTACAACAAATACAAATGTAACTTGCGGGATTCTGCAGGTTCGCCCACTCGAAATCCATTTCATAGATCATAACATTGACCGAGCCAAAAAAAGACACCAGAAGTGTTATTTGATATTGTCGCCTGTGTAATGTATGGTGTTTAGAGAATCAATGGTTTTGTGTAGGTTTTACTTGCAAACACACAATATCTTGTAGACTTCAACTTTGAGGCAATTTGATATTGCTTTCAGCTAAAATGGTAGTCTGCTCTTGACTACAATCTTCACTGTACATGTTTATGACTTTTGGTATACACGTACATGTATGGCTTGCCAACACTAAAGTGTTAAATCAGCCATCTCGATTTGACTAACGAGGTCCTACTCCAAATCTACAAGTGACATCAATGATTCGCAGCGGTGCAATACACTGGTTAGCATCGAAAGCAAACAACATTTCTATTTGGTATAAAAACTCATACAGATGCCAGTATAAGCTGATAAGTCATGAATATTCATAAGTATACCTCAAGTATACTCCATTGAGCACTTTGTGGTATGAGAACTATGCACTTGAAACAGCAATTACAAAAGAACTAGGCTAATTATTGAGTGGCCTTCACCTTTTTGCATGGGGAATGCATACACTCGAATTCCGTAGAAAAAAGAATGAGGCATGGCTTATAGGATTTGGAGTAGTTTTTGGGGGAGCTATTGCAATATCGATTTGCCATCAAGAAGGTATTTTGAGAGAAAAATTCATTGTTTTCTCCAAACCAATTTCTACTCTGACATGCCATGCATTCTTTGTTGAAACAGGCAGCAAAAACAGGAACACTTATAAATAATGAAATAAACACTATCATCAGCATACTGCGGTAGTAAAATCGCATTTTCTAGATAGAGGAAAATTGTTCGTTTCATGTTACCATTAGGCGTCAAAAATCACCGGCACAAACATCAAAGGGTTTATTTCAAATGATTTTTCTCAAAGTTACTTCGCCGGAGAAATTTCGTACTTGAGCAATTTTCTTTTTCATGGAGCACATTTTTTTACGTGGTATTCATGTTACATAAAAATACAACAAGGATATATGAAAAGGAAGGAGAAAATAAAGACTACAATAAAGGGAAAAAAGAACCGCACATCGTGTTTCACACGTCGGAGCTTTTTGGTAACTTTGTAATGAGAGTATCAGATTGAATATTTCATTACTTTGAAGGTAGACTTTGCAATGGGAATATCAGGTTGAACATTTCATATACCAAGTCCATTGTCCTCAGGTTCACAAAATTTAGATTTACCCAAGAGATACATATAAAACTGAATCACCACTTTATGTATCTCAAGGTTGAGCCAACGGTTCCCTCCAGGACAATTTAGGTTATTGTTACAGTTATGGAGTTAGAATTGAGTTTCGCTTGTAATATTTATCATTACTTTTAGCTTGTATTTCGCGGCGATAAGGGACTTTTTGACAGCTGGGGCCTCAGAGGATCGATATTTTTCTAAATAGCGTCACTTCTAACGGTGACCATCAACATATGTCTTGCATATTGAGAACGATGGTGATGTGGTTTCACCTGAGTAGTTTTTTTACCAATCTGAAAGAGATAAAACGATCAATACTTTGACTGGGATCCATCATCGATGAAATGAAGATTCGACATGCTATGAGAGCACTTGTTTATTGTTATTAAAGGCCTTGTAAAAGCAGCATAATCGACGATGCAATTAGTCATATTTATTTTGCCATACATGATACACACACCACGAGATAGTAAATGTCACACGGGTGCATTTCCCCGAGGGAAAGCGGAATGCGGTCCCAACCATCCTGGCACACCAGGGGCATCGCGTGACTACACCTTCTGTTACATCACTCATACCCCTGGCGTCAATAGCAGCATTTCTATTTCATGGCTTGGTCCTAGTCGCGAGTGGCCAATCAAAATGCCCCTTTTATAAACCGCGGCGTCGTCTGTCAATCTGACTTCCAGGAATACAAATATTTTTTGTTGTACATTTTAAGTACAGTTTTGTCCGTTATGTCGGAAATTTACTGGAAATCCAAGCATTTTGCGAGACATAAATCGGGAAACTTGACTCGATTCGATCCATTGCAGTGCACTGTACAGCTGACATGGCAATGCACTCCAAGGCTCTTCTGCAACGCGTAATCTGATTGGCTAATATTTGGCACGTAAACTAAATGGAACAGCCACCTTGAACAGTGTGTAGTGGGTATTGCTGCCTGGGGTAGAAGTCTGTAGTTCGACGGAATGGCGCACTACCCCAGGTAGGCCTGGATGGGTCCCAACGTACTTCACCCTCTAGCAAGTAAACGTGGGCCGAGAGATTCGATCGTGTACTACACAGCTTTCTTAGTTAATCGTTTGTAAATATTTGTAGAGGCACGATTCCACCTACATTGGCATTTGTATCATATCACAAATAGAGAATGAATCGCTATCAAACAGTTGCTAAGCCTTTGGGCAGCGCCTAGGGCTTCCCTTACAAAGTTAGTGCACCGTTCTTCCTTACAACCTGAGCCACAGTGCTCCTTAACATGGAGAAAGGTTAAAAAATTGCATTGAAATGAAACCTGTGCCATATTGTACCCAGTATCGTGTAGTTTCCATAACTGAAAGAATTTTAAAAATCTGCTGGGAAAATTTTGAAAAAAGTGAGTTTTTGTATTTGTGTACATTTTTGTGTACATTTGTACATGTGCAATGTACAGGAAAGAATGGAAAACACCTGAAGCTTTGTCTATTGATATCTAAAAGATGACAAAATCAATTGCGATCGGAATGGAATATGTGGTAACCACTACGTAGCCAAGGTGGAAGACAAAATTTGGTTGTGTAATCAGCAGTGCTTGTTGAGTAATAGGTGGCATTGCCCCACCATTTTACCTCAAATGGTAAAACGTGTCCTATTATTGACGTGCATTACTGTCCAAACACCGAACAACAAGTGTCGCGTAGAGATGGTACAAAGAATTCAATGTTTGTTTCAAAGTAAACGTAATATATGCAAAATTAGAGGAATATATGATACACAAAATGGACAAACACTAGCCTATAAACGAGAGTACATGTTCAAGCGAATCTCTGTTCAGTTGAAACCGTTCGGCTCTTCTAATGACACAACCACTGACCTGGTACACGACCAAACTTCTGCGGGACAGTACAACTCTCGATAGCGCATGCAACCTTCGAATCCTGGCTCAATGTTTCCTGCACAGATTTAGAAAAAGAGCTGTGCAAAAGCAAACATGCAGTGGTAACACGGTTTATACTAGTGAGCTTTCGCAACCACCCGGTTAGGCCCTACAACAACGTTTATCTATTGTTCGAGTCAACTCACAAGGCAATAGATAAACGTAGTCGTAGGACCTAACCGGGCGGTTGCGAAAGCTCACTAGTGTCTCTGGACGACATCAGATCTAAGTATCTCAGGCTGGAGGACAACATCCCATGAACCGGCCATCGCTGTTGAACAAACAACACAGCCAAAACGCTTTTGTTCTACCCTATCGACACATATCTGCATAGGTCTGATATCTCACCACACAACACAGCCCAAAATGCTCAACACCCTAGGTAGGCCTACATTGCGTAACACAAGTCACATAATACAGTCAACAATAGAGTGTTTGCACGTGACGTCACAGCGGCCATGTTGGAGATATACAACAAAAGAACAGACTTTCAAAACAATTGAAGTTAATCTCCATAGACCGTGACCGGCGAAAAATTCTTTTGTTTATACCTCCAACATAACCACCGTGCAAACACTCCATAGGCTCAAACCCTGGTCCTTCACAAAGAGGTTTCCTTCACTCTGGGGAAGCATAACTTCACCTGACAAGAGGAAATTTCAGTGTCACAGTATCAAACTCCGTTGTAAAACAATCTAATGTCCCCCAATAGTACATTATTTACGGATTACGCGGCACCATTGAATTGAACTCTAGAGAGACCAAGACCCGTTATCATGTGACAAACAATGCAGGGGAGNCACGAGGGTAACCCGGGTTACCCTCGTGCGGTTGCATACAGTGAACAATGCAGGGGAGGGTGGGGGCATTAGATTCTATCACACCTGCGTTAGCAAACAACGTTTTATGAGTAACGCTTGCTTGTGCTTGTCATTCCCATTGGCAAGGTGTAGCTGGTGATGCACTTGTTGTGGCTTTAAAGCCACAGAAGAGAGCCTAGAAATACAGTAGGTGATTTCATGGAGGTTACCATATGGTTTGTCTTTGTTTCTGAGTTCTGGCAACGAATTCAATCGCTTACTATGGGTTCGATATAAAGCTACGCAGGTGGTGTTACTGGCCTTGGCTGTGTTTAGTACAGCTGCAGTTTGAGTATTGAAACAGATGCAGAAGACAAGCTTCAAAGCCTTCCCTCAACATGAAACATTTCACCAGGATCCAACAATTTCGAGCTAAGTATTTACCATGGTATTGTTCTCTAGTGAGTGAAGGCAATGTTTCACTGCGAATGCTAGAAACAAATCAGAAGGGCTTTGTGAGGAAATATGCAGCAAGGGGCTTTTAGTATTATCGAAGACTAGGTCTTCCAGCCTGTCACGCAGGCAAATGGTCTGTCTGTAGCCTAAAAGTTATTTTCCCCTCATTGACCCTCGCCAGCAACGGATTAGACAACTTGCATTCTCGAAGCAGCCGAATCAGTCGAGTTGCGACGATACAATGGAATGGAATAATAATGTTCTAACACGCTGATCCGGCGGTCCCACCCAGAAGACATCGAGACTGGTGTACCCCATTCCGCAGGATTAGGCGACTAGATCTGGAACTAGTTTTTTAGAGTTGGGCAAGGATGTTGTCCATTCAGAAAGTACATGTATTATCATGGCCTGGTGCAATTGAAAATTAAAAAGCACCCAACCAAAACGATAGAAGTAATGTACTAAATGTTGCCAGTGAACACGCAGCTTCACGGGTTAATGGATGATTTTTTCCACGACAGCCGTCGATGAACACCAGTGAGCAGTAATGAAATACACTTCGAAGAGAAATGGGCGCCGTTCGGTCTTGCCTGCTTCGTATGCATTGAATATAAATGAAATGAAAAATGCACATTGTGTTTTTTCTCCGCCTGCTTAACAAAAGCCTCTTAGCGTACAAAGTGACACATCGATTCAGGAATAAGGATGGTCGAGTCCGCAGAGGATGGAAGTTTTCTGTCAAGTTTGAGCGAAGATCTCTGTGGTAATGAATCTTAAGTAGCTTACGAAGAACGTACTTCTTTGTGTTCTTCTTGGACAGTAATACTTCTGGCGGTTGCAATGGAAAGAATCAAAGGAAATAGGAGACTACGTCCGTCTCTTTACTCGATGCTAATGACCCCGCAGCTGCATGTTATCATCTCTTTGTACATTAAATCAGCTTGCAAAATGATGTTATTGGTTCCATAATGTTGGGCAACTCTGACGTAATGCCGGGGAAGGAATACTCAGGTGAACATGTGCTGCCAAAGGTCTTTCATCTCTTTTTTGTTTTTTTCTCGTTTCATTTTTTTGTCTTGGCATCTGAATCGTCAGGTTCTGCAAGGACCTGTCTAGCCATACGTAAACTGACCTCTGGCCTAATACAATGTATGCAAATTGGTCCTCGACGGAGAGGATAATGCTTTTTAGTTTTGATTTTAATTGCCTTTCTGTTAATGCTCGATCCAGCTATTGTGCAAAATTGAAAATTTCATTTAGAATATTCAAGTTAAGAACCGTGGTTCATGGTCATTACCTTAATTGCCACGACGAAGTATTTATCACCAAGAACAATTGAAGGTGTCGCAATCTACAACGGTCAATTTCAGAATTCATCACCAAATGTAATGAATATTTCAACATACATGAATGTACACAATCGATAATTTCCCATACCAGGATGGAAGGATCAATGCCCGATTGGGCCTACTTCATGGAATAGCCTCCTAAGTGCTATTTTGAACTCGTTTAATTATTCATCTCTTGTCTGGTAGCGGGTACTTCACGTCACTCCGCCGTGGAGTGGAACCGATTGAAAACAGCTTTTAAATGTTAAGCTTAATTCACATTTACACCACCTGGTAGTATTCAGTATGCCAACAGGAGGAAACCAACGCTGGTATTCATAAAAGTTAGCAGATGCAGGGCTTTAGATAATTTTGGAGGCCAAAGAGTTGTCAGAATTTGAAGAGTATTTTGACTCTTCAAAAGTACAACTGCAAACTGGGATCAATTTCAAGGAGTATCACCCTTTCCGTTGTGGAATGAAGGAGTATTTTGAGATTTCAAGGAGTATTTTTAGCAAACATTCCTCTTATCTTCAGTCCTGCAAATGCTTTTTCTTAAGATTAGTGCTCAGCAAGGTCCAATGTAAATTGCATGTACTGCAAAACTTGAAGTAAAATCATTTGCTACCTTATATGAATATCAGCCCAAAGAACTGCGGTAGACTTGAGTGAGACTCAGGGCCGTAGGCTTGGGTCGGACTTTAGCCTAAAATATAGCTTAAGTTACATGTAGACTTTCTCTTTGCTTGAAGCATTGAGAAAAGTCAGACTTTAATGAAAGTGTGGCTGAAGTCCGACCCCAGCATACGGCCCTCAAACGGTGAGCGCAGAGGGAGGCTGTAATGTAGAGGCACAAAGCATACATGTAACCAGAGTACACACTTTTTAGCATACTCCGAAAGAAATGGGTCGAGCTAAATTGCGTTGTGAACATGGAAATATTGTAAGGCAATGGGCTAATGATGGAAATAATGATGACAGGTGGTAAGGTTGCTTAATAGTTTGGAATGACTACAGTCACTGACTGATACTGGCTCATCAACGGAAATCATTTCCAGGCAACTTGAGTGTGTTCAAACCGTCTGTTTTAGTTGGAGGCTGGTGTAGACGGGAATTACGAGAAACTGTATTCCTGCCACAAGAGATTCGCACTCAGCCATATAATACCACACAAGAAGCTGAAAATCCATAAAGATTTTTCTAACTTTTTAATGTGATTTTAATGATATCGCCTTTGTTGGCTCACGATATACTGGTTGATTTTACTCTGAATCGAACTGACAGTTCAATACGGTCGTCGATTTCTCGACGTGTGTCAACAGAACACTTTTCAAATTTCTTAGCGATAGTTTACGTGAGTATTGCTCACACAATAAGTTAAGTACCAATTTATTGGGCGGTTAATGAGGTTACGCAGAATGATATTTGCACTGACATTGAAATAATATAGAATTCATGACAACACGTTACCTGGGTTGTTTCAAAGCATTCCTCCACGTGGTGCAGTCAGACGTGTTGACACGTATGACGAATTCATAAAAATGATTCATAGAAAAAATAATACCTATCAGAAAACTCCATTTCATATGAACTCGGAACGTGACGGCCCACCGGTTGAGCAAATTCGCCGCGTGTTGGCTAAATAGGGAGAGATCTCCAATATAAATACGTTATAGTGTCTGTCACAGCAATCAATCTCGTCTCATTCAAGCTGTTTGACAACATTATCAACCGGCTGATATTTGCACTGATGAATTCTATTGACAGTCATCCTCCGTGGCCAGAATTGCCACGGCTGGGTGACAGTTCTGTTTAACTATATTTTTAATAGTTACAGCGTTTACCCACGGTTGGGTGGTAGTTCTGCCCAACTATAGTTTTGATAGTTCATAGGCAAATTAGAACTTGACTTATACATGATTAGTCTGGTTATAGCAGCGCTATGACAGACATGCTATCGATTCGATTCGTACCATACACCAATGCTGCGATATCGTCGTACTCCTGAAGATACAAGGACCTACGCAATATTGATCAGCGATGTACTTTCCCGAGTTAGTTTCTCGCTCCAGCAGTAGTAACGGCAAGAATTGCTAAGTTGTGTATAAGCTGGTGCTTACACTGTTCCTCTTGCAATAGCAGCCACGGAGACGGTTGAATCAAAGGGCAATGTGAAGCAGACCCACACACCCCTAGGCGTAGGTATCTTTGTTTCAAGTTGGAACAGTCCTTTCTAACAACAATGGGGACACATATGAAGTCCACGTTGGGCTGTGTGTCCCCAATCGATCGGAAAAGAACTGACTGGTCGGCACAAAAGACCAACTGTGGACATTACGTATAATCGTAATCAAGTGGGGTCATTACCTGGAAACTACCAATGGCCATTGACTCCGCATGGCATATGTAATGTCATTGTATATTTGCATCCCCATGCAGTTGCTGCTGGAGGGGGGGG
>NMRB01000178.1:6963-40030 GCA_002633025.1 Notospermus geniculatus | reverse complement strand
GGGGGGGGGGGGGGGGTTCGCGCACAAGTCCACGATTTTCACCAAATACAGCAGCACACACACACGCCCACATATGAACAACGAAAAATGTTCGGATGATGGAACAAAATTTGTCCAAGATTTGATCATAATGTTTTCTTTCAGAACGTCAAACGAATGGCTATGACGACATGGCGACAAGCTCTGACCCAATCGTTGACATCGAGGAAATTTAGACTTAATGATTTTTTCTTTCGTTGTCAAAGGAATTTTCAAACGGTTTATGACAGAACGTCAGCAGAAGCCTTTGCAAAAGATTAGTCTTTCAACCGCTCAGAACCAGCATCATGTAAACACATCCGCACCATTTAAAAGTGACGATGTCAGCATCACAGCGAACTCATGTTTCATACTTTGTCTTTATCTATGCTACACCAAAGTTTTTCCCACACCCCAGTATAAATTTCAGAGGCGGAAAGGTGGCATCNACATGGCGACAAGCTCTGACCCAATCGTTGACATCGAGGAAATTTAGACTTAATGATTTTTTCTTTCGTTGTCAAAGGAATTTTCAAACGGTTTACGACAGAACGTCAGCAGAAGCCTTTGCAAAAGATTAGTCTTTCAACCGCTCAGAACCAGCATCATGTAAACACATCCGCACCATTTAAAAGTGACGATGTCAGCATCACAGCGAACTCATGTTTCATACTTTGTCTTTATCTATGCTACAACAAAGTTTTTCCCACACCCCGGTATAAATTTCAGAGGCGGAAAGGTGGCATCAGGGCACTTTGAGACTTTAGATATACGAGCACTGCTTCTGAGGCAGAAAAATGTGATAGGGGAGTGTGATGCTTTGGAATCTTGCCAAGGTTATCAGAACTTCATCGTTGGAAGAGAACGAAGATAACGTGTTCATCTGTCACATGTTTTCTTTTGTGTTTTTGATGTTTCACTTTGGTAATTGGGCTGACAGGAATTACTGAACCCTTCTGATATTTCTGGCGTTTGAGAGCGATTCTGACATTTCGAGCACTCGAAGCGTGAAGTAAGCACGACCGAAATGAAGGGAATGGAACTCTTTTGGGCGAATTAAGCACGGACTAAAGGCTGAATAAATTTCATGATGTGCAAATACGAAAAAAAACGATATGGGAAGACACCATTCTAGTCACCAATATCTGTTGTTGACGTCTTGCCATATGGTTGTAACTGTTGTTGTTGTCGTTACTGTTACAGCACAAAATTATCACGACATGAAGGGACCGTTTTGAGCAACTTGATTTGCCGAATTCAATTATGGCCATCATTGGGAAAATGGAATCATGACCTAATCGAGTAAAAGGCACTATCACATACATGTATGTCTCCTGTTTGATGACAGTTAGGGGAATGAACCACTGGTGATGGCTTTTTGAATGTCATTTATGAGTTTTGGTGTGTGAATACACTCGTTAAATGGATACAAAAATCACTCGGGGTGATGCTAACGATATTTGACGGGGAGAAATATCTGATCTACTACTTTTATGGGCGAATGTCCATGTCTGATGGTATGTACCAGGGACGTGAATTATCCCATGGAGGACACTTCCCATGCATAGGAAGTAGCATCTTTGGGTGATCGCAGATTTCCTCGCTGTATAATTCAAGGGACTGTTTGATCTTTCACGACGTCTGTCTGATCAGAAAATAACTGGTTTCTACGTGAGTTAATTTTTTCATGCACAACGCGTAGAAATTCCTCTGTTGTGGCGAGTCGCCCACATTTATTGGTACTCTTGTGGTATGTGTTTGCAGACACAATGGTCGTTTTCAGCATGATTAATGATTCACTGCATGTAAAGCAATCGTTTTGATGATATACGAGAGGAATACGTATCCGTGGGTGATGTTGTTTTTTTTTAATTTCGTCATTATTCTACTCATAATTTTTCTATCAAAGCAAGTGTTTTCCGCCTCGGCTAGTCTGAAATTCAGGAAAGGATCAGTCATACGTGGTGGGATTGCTGGTGTATTTAACTGAATGGAATTTGGAACTACAATCATGTACTGCTATTTGACAGAGTAACGGATGTTGATGGCTAAAGCTGCTTTTCCACGAGACGTTTGCGGGCGCGGAAAAGGAGGCGGGCGCGGGTGGAAAAAAATCGATCCAACGTATTTCTCTTTAGCTGTTTCACTCGCACCCGCTCCCGCCACCGAAACCGCGTCCGCAAACGCCTCGTGGAAAAGCAGCTTAACCCCACACCACAAAAACTGTGGAAAGCGACAGCGAGAAACTTTACCAATAGCCGATACGTTTTTCGTACCATCTGTAGCCTACTACTAGAGAAGTTCCTTCAGGTGATGTGGTGGAATGCGCAAATGCTGCTTCGATTGACGACCAAGCAAAGGAAACATCACAGTCTATAACGAACTCATTATTTGATCCTTCATTGCAAATAATGACGGCCCTTTAGCTTGCCATTAACGTCACAAAGGGTGAGAATCCATCACTTATTGCAAGTCGGGCATATGACTGTATCGTAATGGATGCATTAACGGTCATTTGATGGCCATCTGGCACAATATATACCCCATTTCTAAAGTTGTGTTCACCGGTGATAAGGGGGAAATTGGGTCTGACAGGTTCTAACTAAATCATTCGGCTAATTGAAAGCGGAGATGATGCGGTTTCGCAAGGGTACAATTACACGTTGTTCATCGGCGTATTATGAAGGTACTGTATCTCAAGTCGACGACAATCGATTTGGAAATGGTAAAAAATGAGAATATTTAAATAACTCGACAGGGTGTGAACGACAGTAGGTACTTTATGGTTTCACATAGATCAACAAAACATGCAGTCATTATGAATATTAAAACAATATTGTCAAACTTTCAGGCTGAGATCACCTTTGCATTCTTACATCACTCTTTGGACCAATCAGTGGAGCCTCCTTTGCAGGACATAGTTTTATCTGTCCCATGTAGGCCTACACATCTCGATTAAAGAAACTAAACAAATATCATTAATGTAACTGTCATTTCCTCCTTTCCATAGAATTGAAACTCTGGCATAGTCTTCTATCAAACGTGAAATACTGTTATAAAGGACGACCACCACAAAACAAGCCTTCTTGTATCGTGTCTTTTGGGGGTGAGATTTTAATGAGACAGAGTAGCAAATGATATAATACACTGAGCGAATGACATCATGCGCCTAATATTGAATGGTAAGCACTAATGAGACAAAGATTATCACATAACTGTTGAACTACTAGTATGTCAAGTTAAACCGAAAGAAACTGACCAAACGCAGTGAACTTCTTCCACTCCACGTCCTTATGTTGTACACTAAGTAAAGTCTGGCAACATCTATCTTTGACCTAATGGAATGCGGAAGCTAGGAAATTGATCGTTGGATTTTCCATGGACCTTTAATCACACGCGGCTATTGAATGACCGGTGGACAACGCGAACAATCGGGGAACGACCACAAGTGATCGACAGGCATGATTATAAACCGCAAAGCTCTGTCACATTCCGCATTCCATTAGGTCGAAGATAGATGTTGCCAGACTTTACATGCACGTAGCACTTGTATACGTATTTACAGTGCACAAGTGTTAAACTGGAACTGAAAGTACATGCACATGTAACTAGTCCTGGCGTTAATGAATCGATAGGATCCTCATCAATACCGATTTCGATGATGATATACCATAAGACAGTAACTGTACAGTAATAGAATCCTTCGGCGTGGAGTACTATTCAAAAGTAGGAGGCAAGCGCTCATACGATTCAGGTACCAAGATCATCTGTCAGGGTCTCATAACCCTTCTTTTCCAACCCTTTGCTGAAGTCTGTGATGGAGTCGTAGTAGACGCCATAATGATCCAGAGGGCTGGTGTCATTCCCGTGATTACTGATGTTGTCATAGTCACCAAAAGCTGTATAACTTCCAAACATTCGCCAATAGATGGCGTTGAATACAATGAACGCCGCCGGAAATAGCCATCTTGACGTTATATCTATGGCCTCAGCTGCTCTAGAACAACAGCAGCAACCGACGGTGTCGTCTGCATGCTCTTCCCAGTCTAGGAGCGGTTGTTCTGATGCTCCGTTCATTGCTTGGAGGATGGGTAGCTCCAGAGGGACCGGGGTGGTCGCTGTCTGCTCCGCCGACTGTGCACAAGGTGCAGGATAACTGTTATCTTGATTTCTTGTACCAAGTAGGCCCGCGGCGGCATCATCCTGCGATGTGTAGATGTTATTACGGATTTGGTTGGCACTGGCTTGATTGGCAGCGCGGCGTTGTTCTTGGATCTTCTTTCGTCGTTTCTGAAAGAAGGAGAGAGGGGAAAGGGGTATAACTATCAGATTCCGGTGATCCCAATAAAAGGTGACCCAAGGAGCCAACACCTACCTGCAGACTCCGCATTTTCCTCTTCCTGGTCGTCCTATAGACAGTGTTCACGATGGCAAATTCAAAGAAGGCTGCGAAGACGAAGCCTGTGATGGTCAGAAACCATATGTCGAGGGCCTTCAGGTAGGAGACCTTGGGGCTTGTTTGGCTGGCTGAGCCGCTCATCGTTGTGATTGTGAGTACTGTAATGGCGCCCACAGATGCTCTAGCTGGGGTGGACTCCACGGTCAACCAGAAAGAGACCCAGGACATCATGACCAAGCAGATACTGGGAATGTAGATTTGTATCAAGTAGTACCCAAACTGCCGTACGATGTGGATGTTTAGTTTCAAGCAGGTAAACTGCTTGCTGGCTGAAATTAGAATATATACAACTTTTCAATAATATAGTAGGCCTAATCGTAAGCTTCGTTGTAGAACTTCAACTGGTTTTTTGTTGTTTTGAGTCATCAAGTGCATTCGAAAGCTGTAAATTCCTGTCCAACATTGCCACTGGAGGACCCACCGGATCTAAATGCACGAAACCAGAAAAACGTGGATCAGGGAGATACATGTACATGTAATCCAGGTTCTAAAGGTTCCTAGGCCTATTTCCGGGCCTATTTCTGACAAACCCGACGATTTTCTGACGCACGCACGTATTGTACATGATACGTACCAGTTATGAGGAGAAATACAGATGTATTGAGGAAGTCATTGAAATGTCTTTTTGAGAGTCATCAAATTAGTAACATTTACATTGTAGGTTAGGTTTGTTTAGACGTCACCAGGGGTTGGACTGAGAGATGGTTGTTGAATGAGCCTCGATCTGAAGAATTTTTCAACATGACCATGAAAATCTACAATATTTTGGAAGAACAATCCCCCTCCAGACATCCTGGCGACGTCAGTTTTTTTTTACATTAGTGATAGATAAACAGATCAGAGTTTCATGACGCTGTCAGAACTCTTCTTGAAGGATAGGCTACATGTATACATTTAAGTATGTGATAATTCTGAGCCACATTTCGACAGAAGTCGTGCGGTTATCATCCAGATAAAGCCTGTTTCACACGGTCAAATAATGTTTGATCAAATTTTCTGAATGCACAGACAGCTGTTTGAAAGCTTGGGCCCCTAACTGGCATATTCCGAAAACTTGATCAGAAATTTGCCCCTGTGAAACCATCTTGATTCATCAAGGTTCATGGCTCCGCCTTCAGACGACACATATCTACGTGTGTGCAGCGTAGTCCCAAGGCGAAGTGACCGTAAGCCTTGGTGGTTTCAAGATGTGTGGTTAACAGCCATACATTTATGACAGCAAGGATTTTGTAGCTTGTTCTCGACCTGCGGATTCTAACAATGGCATTACTTTTGCCACATCAGAATACGACAGGAGATTGCTGTAGTCTGGTTTGCGATGGTTCCAAATCAGAGAGCAGAGGAAAGATCAGAGGGATATTTGGCAAGGCCACAATCAACGATTAGTGCAGGCACCCTTTATCCATTGACAGGAAAGAGAGGATTAAAGAGCGAAATGCATTCAGAGCGTTTGTGTAATTTCTGTGTGGTGGCTTTTGTCAGCAGAAAGCAATCTTTTGTGTTAGGAACGTGCAATTTGATAAAGGAGGGCTTGGCTTTTGGGCAAGCATACTACTCGTGCAGTTGTCACCCTTTCATTGCACTCATGTAATTTTCGTTATCGAATGTGGACATGAACAATGGACAGTTAGTGTTGGTAGAGAATAATAGAATTGTTCCCTATCTCAACAGTTGATATGACCAGCCAATCACTGCCATGCAAGCTCACTTCTAATCGGTAAAATTCATTTGAATGCTGCTTCAGCTCCTGGACGGACGTCAGCTGCTGCAGTCAGGCACATTGGCTGATTGTTTGGAGGCTGTATTTCCAGTCAGATGTCTGCAACTGTGGTCAGGGATCAAGTTTATCAGGTGATGATGTGAGAATCTTGGATAATCAAGGCTTACGGTCACTTCGCCTTCGGACGAGTCCGAAGGGATAGCGAACCCTTGATGATTCAAGATGAAAGAGGGCCAAATCACTCAGAATAACGATTCCACATTCAACATTTAGAGATTTGTAATTGACAGGATGAGAATAATTTGATCGTCGTTTTCGATTTGGTGTGTGATTATTGTTGCCCACAACATCCTGGAAGTGTATCATCACGTATATACATCCATGTACATGCATTTCGTATTATTTACATTTATGTACAGGCTGGGCCTGAATAAATGCGAACGTGAAAACACCTGAATTTTGTTGTTGCATTGATTTCCAACTCAATACATACTTCACTGAAGCAAACTTAAAAATCAATTTGACAATAGTCATTCTGACCATTTATGCCCGAGCTGTATGGATTTGGGTTTTTTCTCGCAGTGCACATTGAACTCCACTGGCCACGGCGGTTCGAAAATCTATTTTGTAAAGCTAAGAATATTTTCTTCATTATATGCACTATTAGTATCATATAGTTATGTTAGGAAGAATAGCAGTTATGTTGGGTTTTTTCATCCGAATGCACCAGCTGGATAAAAAGTACCTGTGAGAACACATCCAGAGAGACATGAGAGAGGCTGAGCCTCCATTAAATCAAAAGAAGTACTATAGTCCTTATTGTTTCTTGCATTTAGTAGGGTTGTAACGTTCCTGGTTATACAGGCTGTCCCAAAAGAACCTTTATATAACCATTACTCTTTCAGAGTATTAGCAAGAGGATATCTTCCTTGACAGGTTCCACATTTAACCAACAACCTTTCTGTCATGATGACAGGGTCTTTTACACCCTGTTGTCCTCGGCACTATTTGCTTCCTTACCGAATGCTTCTTTAAAACACACTCAACTTCCTTTCTTGGAGACACAGACTCTAGTTTTCATGCATTCGTCAATTAATTCAAGATGACCACTGGTGCAGGAATATAACGCCTTTTTCAAAATTTGAACCAAAGCAGATATATTTTGGGACACACTGATGTTAAAATGAAATAGGCTACATGTATGTATATCTAACACTGAGTTAGTGCAGTTGCAAGAGAAACCATATCATACAGCATTTCTGAACAAGTAGTAGTTCAATCGTATAGGTCATGAGGGGAAAGCGCAAAAAACGTCCAAACCTTGCATTTGCAATATGTCCCTCTCATCTAAATAGAAACAGACGCGTTAGAGGATACATAAAAACTACTTGTAAGCCCAAGAATAAAACGTGGCTTTGTAAACTCTCTTACAATTTATCTGATGGTCTGTAACGTAATGCAGGATGAAATATTTGCTCCGTGCTAGAACCTGCGCTATCAAGGGGCCGATGTAATAGACGTTGGCTAAGCTAACCATTGGTTAAACCAAAAATAGATAGGCATGCGGAAAGTGTATAACAAATTTTTCATCAAAAAGCCTTGTTTGGATGGATAGTAAGCGCTATACAGAGCTTAGAAAACGGGACTTTTTGGTGAAAAATTTAGTTGTACATTTTTCGCACGCCTATCTATTTTTGGTGGAACCAATGGTTAGCTTAGCCAACGTCTATTAAATCGGCCCAAGGAGTGTCAACCTACCCTTCTGGTGAGGAAGGATGAGCGAAAAAATTCGAACGAAACTAGAGTACTGGCATAATTTCTCACTCCAGATATAATACAGGTTCAAACATGGAGCAGTTTGGGAACACGAGTTCCACTTTCACAACTTACATAATGGATGATTCTCGATCTCCAGTTTGGGCGTTATGCATTCTTCGGGCTGTGGCAAACGGAGGAGATTAAACTTAGGAAGTGTGACGTCATTATTTACTGCTACTGGTTCATCGTCAACCCATTTGTACACCACAGACTCACTGGACATATCTATAAGAAACAAAGACGATGCCATATTCCTTCTGTTCTTGGAAGGTAGGCCTACTCGTTCTAAATATTGTCCATATCGTTGACGATATAATTTTCTTTGCCTACCTGACTGCATTTTCAGTTCACATGTCTGGTTGTCCATCGGGAAGTTCCACAGTTGCATTGGGCAGCTCACCTTCACAGTCACTCTAAAAGGAGAAGAAGTTGGCAACTTTGGGTTGAAGTTACACTTGGTGTTTAGGCGAAAACGGGCAACATAACGACTGAATATACATTATAGAGAGTCCAGGCCGTGTCCAGAACGTGTAACCCTTGATCAAATGATGCTTCGATGTTCTGGAGCACCCTTCCCGTCCATGAAGTTCGTAAAAAGATTGTAAAAAGTTGCCACTACGTCCACTCCGTTCGCACACAGTTTGAGCCCGTTCGGCAAAATTTTCAAGAACGTACTGAGAACTAGCTCAGTGTGATTGGGGCATTATGTACTCTACGTCACCGCACATAAAGTACGTTTACCTCACGATGATGTCGGTAGATCTAAATGTGTCGGGCACTACCTTAGTTAACCTTGAAAAATCGACGAAAATAGCACCCAGGGCCCATATTCATAAAACCTCGCTAGCTTAGTTGGTTGCTAGTTGTGTACATTGGCCTGTACAAACTGGGCACTTAGTAAGTAACTAAGCCTTTAGCAGGGTTTTATGAATATGGGCCCTGGTTTTTGTTAAGCGGGGTTCATTGGCGCAGGGATCCGGTCCGTTTTCAGTCCGTTTGCCCCTAGTTTTGCGGATACGACAACGCAGAAATCAATTTGATCGATTTTTTACGGACCTGAATCAGACAAAATCCGTGTGCCAATGAACCCTGCTTTAAGCGTCCCTCAAACGTCCCACTCGAATGCTTTTCCAACATGTAGCCTACAGTCATTTTGTATCGACCTACCTGACGTTCATGAACACCTTCCCAGTCGGTGGCTCAATGAAAGTTTCTTGATTCAGTGTTGTCACATTATGGTACCGCGCCATTTTACTCTTGACGAAATAAAAATTAGGGTGCCAGATTCTCTCATCCATTTCTCCGAACACCAGGATTTTGGTATCGGATGAGGAGATATTGATCAATCTTTGATCGACCCACTGCCTCATGACGAACATGTCAAGGTCAAGATCCTGGGAAGAGAAAAGCGAGGGCGAACTGTTAGGAATAAGTAGCCTAACAACTGGATCTAAGTGAAACTTAGAAAAAAATGATCTTTCCCTTTCATAGTACGGTCGGATTTTTTTTTGCATTATCGGCAATACCATTCCTAATATCAAAGATACACTAATTGTAGGGCTTCATGTATATTGATAATGAAACGAAATTACATGTACCTATGAAGTCAGTCGTCAGCGGTTCTTTACAGGACGGTATACAAAGACTTGTACAGAAATACTGCCAGTATCTTTCATTCAACACATACGGTGAAACTGGCAACTTACCATGTTGATTTCATCTATTGATGTGATGCTGTTGATGATAACAAGAACTTCAATGACAGTCCGATTTTCTGCAAAACAGTAACCATAGGCATGAGTAAATTGATCGATTTTTGGAAATCATGAAATCCGAATCATCAAATCCGAAATTTTCTATAGTAAGTAAGCAGAGAATTAAGCATGGAAAGAAACAACGAAGCAATGCATTACAATATACTGGTAGGTGATGACAAAAAATGTTCTGTACCTACCGCCGGACGCCCAATGAGGCATGTGCTGGTTGTCGTAACCGTTGTCCTCTAGGAACTTGATCATCTTCCACATGGAAGGGCTTTCTCCAAACTTGGTCTTGGCGTAACATTGTAGCCAAAGACCACAACTGCAGACACTACAATGGAAAATGGTCAACGTCAGAAGTGGAAGGCGGTTGGCATACTGGTCGGTTTTAAAAAAATCATCGAATGGGCCTCCACAGAAAGGAACTATAGTCAAGAAAGTTTTCTCATTGGTCGCCAACCTTTAATACCTGATCGTCCAATGATATGGCGTTATTTGGGCCAGACGACTGATTCAACGAGTGACAGTTTACGAAAAATGGTATAACACGATGTATCTTTATATTATTACGCCAATGTTCTAGAGCAAGGTACGACATGTATTATCAGTCTTACGTCTGATATGACACGTACCTTAGGAAAATGAAAATTTCTTTCAGCATCTTTTACTCAGTATCTGGAAAAAAAGAACGATTATACGCACTTTTCTATGGCTTGATAGTACTTATTGCGACATGTCATACAATAGGGCTAGGACTACTCTATTATAGGACCACAAGGACTGCTTGGATACATGTACATGTACGTATATGTGGACTTAATAGTTTGGGGATTTTACATGCCGCCAAGTGCCTTGTGCATTGGTATTACAGAGTTAGGTCTGTGTAGGCCTGTTGGGTCCAAAAACAGCGAGCACGTCATGCATGCATGCGCAGCCTTTATACTACCGGTGCATGAATAAGGCCTGGTGACGAGAAAAACCGGGTTTTAGCAATGCAAGTAGGCCTACCCAGCCAGATCTGAGCTCAAGAACTGAATCCGAGCCGTGCTGAGCTACTGACATTGAAGCTGTACACATCGCCCAAATTTCATCGAATAACATTGACAAACTACACCAATGAAAATGACAAATGAAGGAAAATCACCTACCTGATGCAACAGAAACACAAATGGTCGTTATTTACAAAATATATAGGACTGAAGTCTACATTTTGACGGATTTTGGCATTGAATCGGTGCGACTTCACTCAGCCATAATCGTATGGCATCCCTCTCCTGCTCCACTAACGTGACTAACGAAATCGATAGGTTGTTGGAAGACTGCTGATGCAGTCTGGTGTGAAAAAGGCGAAGTAATGATTTGCTGCACTCGATTTTTCAAGCTCTTCCAAAATATACACTGCGGAAAAATACAACGATGGGGATTGTCCGACATATTTGACACATGGCGAAGTGGCTAGAAATTCGCGCAGAAGCATCGAGGTAGATTCGAGTCCCCCTTAACTACTAGAGGGTTTATAGTTTTTTTATTTCTTTTTAGTTTATTCTCATTAAATTTCTAGCTACATGTAATTACATTGTAGTTTATTATTTTTGGATCAACCCCGGCGTTTTATGTATAGTGGAAGTACACTGCTGAATAGTATGTCTCCTCGACTTGTTCTCGGCGAATCCGTTGTTGTTTTTGCACTACTTCACGGACAACCGTGGGATTGGTGAGGTACATGTAAATGTTGACATACGCCGATATTTCATCAATATTTGAACCTAAGATTTGTTTTGGAAGAATCTGGACATTTCCTTATATCAGAACAGGTTTCCAACCACCACTGATAAGTGCATTGTATACAAACTGGCTCAAGTTATCATGTACGAACAGTCCTGAGTAATCAAACGTCACGATCTCAACTTGTACCGGGGACCAGGGCTCGATATTCTGACCAACCAAGACCCTCATTTGATCGTCATTTTTAAAATGTCGATGGGAATATGTTTTAAGTGTGTCAAGAAGCTCCGGTAATACTTCACATCCACCTTACTCATCAGTCATCAGATTGCCATAGGAAATTTCAACAAGTTCCGTTTCGGAACTGATAATGCTCTCGGACTTGGTGGCGAAAGGTACCATTTTACCTCAGACCGCCGTGGGAGCGTGTTGTGCGGAGGAGACAGTCCTACTGCGAACATCGAATACTACTCGAGCCCGATTGATTACGTTGAATCCTGTCACTAAATATCGTAAGTCTGATGGTTTTTTGTTTCGGCATGCCTTTCTCAATGGAATTTCCATATATTTACAGGGATGTCTGTGGGCTATCATCATCATCATTTTGCAATGTCACCTTATGACTAAAGCCCCAGTCACATATCCACTCCGGGGCCCGTACGGCGAGTAAAAACAGATATTTTGGCCAATTTCTACGGTGCCCAGTTTGATCCAGCCTACTTTCCGCCTATCTATTGAGGCGATTTCGGCATGATTCATCTTAGATCCGAGTTTCAGTCTCTAAAATCCGCAGCAAGCCGCTGGGTGGGGAAAATCGTACGGGGCCCGGTGCATTTGTGACCTAGGCTTTAGTCATTGTTTTATGCTTGTCACGCGCTGAACCTCGTCTTTGGTGCCTTCAGAATTTAGATATTTAGAATTCGACGGCCGCACAAAATGGCGCCAGTGACGTCAGGTTTCGGATGATATCGAAAGAAGCCGTCTTTTTGTTTGAACTATCGTTTAATGTTCTGAACGATAGGCCCACCGCACTGTTCCAGGGACCGTAGACAGTACGAAGACAACAAGATGAACACATGAAGTATGATATCAACGTCCATCAAACTTTGTAAAAGTATTGAATCACTCTAGGCATAGGCGACATGTCGGGGCGGCCACATTCCTCCGTTCCAGCAGTGCGAAATCATCGCGACAGATCACAGTACCTGTCACTCACTAACGAGTAGAATGATTGGCTGCTGAGAACGGTCAGGATTACGGTCAGCCTTATATCATTACACAGAGGAGTCACGTCCGATGATTACGCACGCGACAGCACTCTTCTGTCAACCCGTCAACACTTGAGTCTTAGGACACGTGTTAGTTTTTTACGCTTAGTGTAGGAGGCAGCATCACACAGTTCAACATCTGACAGCACACCCCGACGTGTGAATCTGTTTCTTGGTAGTGAAAATGCGTTTCAAGTGTCCGCCCGTCCTTCCGTCGTAAGCATCTGTACACCGAACAATGTCAGGACAGTTGACGGCTTCAAAACTACATATCGTTGTCGTTATTTTGACAACTTGACAGTCGAATAAGCATTGTTCTTTTCTTTATCCTTGCAGACCCACTGAACATGGATGTCACAGTCGTCCTGACCAGCTTGGCCATCGCCTGTCTGGCGGTCTACGTGATTCCGCGCCTTATCAGAAGAAAGCACTTTCCTAGCGGTCCTTGGGGCCTTCCCATAGTGGGTTACCTTCCATGGCTTGGACCGAATCCACAAGTAACCTTCATGGGACTGAGGAAGAAATACGGTGACATTTATTCGGTGAAGATGGGGCAATGGACTGCAGTCGTGGTGAACGGATTGGACAATCTTCGCTACATTCTGGGTGAGAAGTCTGACTGTACCAGCAGCCGTCCGCCATTTTACTCGTTTCAATTCAACACCAAAGACCGTGGGCCTGGATTAGGATTCTGTGCTTACAACCGCCGTTACCTGACCATGCGGAAAAGTACTATGGATTGTATGAGAAGAGTCCTGAAGGGCGAGGTTGGTAATGTGCACCAAACGGCACTAGGAGAGGCCAGGAATTTGGCGCAGGATTTGCTCGAACGGTGCGGACAGCCGCATGATATCTACTCGGCAGTTTCACTCTACGTTGGGAGCTGTATTTACGAAACTGGTTACGGCATGCAAGGCAAGAGCTATGAAAATGAGGACTTTATGGCGTACAGGAAGTATTTCAGGGAATACTTAGATTTCCAGGGGGCAAACAACTTGGTGAATTTGCTGCCATGGACGCGGTTCTTCATGAAGGGCAAGTTGGCACTGTTCCACCATATCGTATCATTGTGGCACAAGATAGACGCCAAGGCGCAGGACTATCACTTGGATACATATGATGAGAACCACCTCCGTGACGCCACAGATTTGATGATTTCCAAAACGCGTTCGATGACCCCAGAGTTCAAGGCCGAGGTCAAGGTCACCGATGGCGATATCATAAACTGCATCGAAGAAATGATTGGCGCGGGTAGCGACACCTTACCGACGTTTCTACGCTGGGGGTTCCTTTTTCTTGCGCTCAACCAAACCGCCCAAGAATCTCTTCACCATGAAATTCTGGAAAACTTCGGTTACGATGGAATCCCGGTGTATGAAAAATTACAGGACATGCCGTACACCGAGGCAACTTTAACAGAAATCAACAGACTTTCGACGATCTTGCCATTGTCGTTGCCACATTACACGACGAAACCAGTCAAAATCCAGCAGTATGAAATCCCAGAAAATACCTGGGTGATTCCTAATCTCTACAGCGCGAATATGGACGAAGCCCTCTGGGATGAACCAAGCGAATTTCGGCCGGAGCGTTTCCTTGATGATGACCTTAAACTGAAACGTGACCTTGTTGGCAAGGTCATCGCCTTCGGCATCGGAAAACGGAGCTGCCCAGGAGAGACTTTTGCACGTTATGTATCGTTCATATTCTTTGTTGTTCTGTTTCAAAGGTGTAGATTCATGACTGTTCCAGGCGATCAGTACGATACGACGGGAATTTTTGGAATGTCGGTATGGCCAAAACCGCATAGGCTTATTGTCCAGCCAACAAACGTGGTTTCATGAGGCCCTTGAATGTTCATGCAAGTCTTAGGTTGGGATGTCCACCCTTGGATGAATTATACTGTCAGTATAATTCCTCCAAGGGTGCACACCCAATGTGTGGAGACGGACTGACAACTTAAATTTATCATAGGCTAGGTACTAATATGTGACAGCCGAAACTGACATTGTCAAAAACAAACCCCCGTCATTATAGATGACTGACGCAGATATAGTGCACCAGTCCGAGCCTTCACAAGAAGAGGAATACATTGAAATACATGACCGCACCCAGAAATATTGGACGACAGTGATCGGATTTGCCAATAGGCCTAGGCCTACTGCTTTTTATGGTTCAACAAGAATATACCTCGATGTATCAAAGATAGGCCTACATTATTAAATTTCTTTTGCATGTAGGCTACTTTGATCGAATGAAGACTTAATGGTTGAATATAGATTACTCACATCATGACATAGTAAAATATAATGGCTTGGACATCCATTTTCATTGCCTCGTGACTATGTAGCAGGCCCTAACACCACGAAAAGAGCCTGCGAGAGCATCTGATGTCCTATATACTATACCAACCGAAGACGAGTCGTCGACGGTCTTGTCGCCGTCGTCGACGGTCCTCAGTCCACATACGGACTGGTTAGGCCTATCCACCTTCTCGCACTTCGACATTCACTGTTTCACCAGTTTCTATAGATAATGCAAAGGTAATTCATGATATTGTTAGCAGAAAAGCCTTCATTGTACTCACTCTTTTGAGGTTTTCATCCATTCACTCCCGAAGACAGCGTCCTGCGTCCCTTCGCGTTCGACGTTTAGGTACGTAATCCGTCAGTAGATGTCGCAAAAGGCAGCACCTGTATAGACTGATTCCTTATCCCCGAGTTAGCCCGAGTCGGTCGCATTGCACAGGGGAGAGAGAGAGCCTAAGACAGGGATCAGAGACATTCTTATACGGCCTCCCGAAATCGCCCGAAGTAAACTCCGGGTCTCTCCGCTAGGCATTCTGGCTAGGCCTACTTCGTCTTCCGTTATGGCGGCCGAGACCTGTCCTCATGGCTCGAGGACAGGGAACCAGTCACGCACCTGATGTTTATGCTTCCGTGTTTTCAGCTGTTGTAAATAAGCAAATTACCTCCCCCTAACGTCTGTGATGACCAGATCAAAAGTAAAGTTGTACTTTTGAAGTTATATGGAAGCTGCGAGTATGTCTTCATATATACAATATTGACAGATAGGCCTACGTTGAGATTTTCGAATGATTACGCGTCCGATAATTGGAAGAGCGGTTTTTTACTGTAACAGTGCGTACATGTAATATCTATTTTCGGACGCAACCACCAGTCTGTCACTCGGGCCGTAAACAAGACAAATAGGCCTAGGCCTGGGGGCCTATGACGTGATTATTGCATTGCCGTTGCTGGTAAAAAGAGGCTAGAGTTATTGTACCGTTCTTTTGAATGCACCACTTGAGAAAAACTGCTAGGTAGGCCTACCCTAGGCCTAGGCCCTACATATTAACTCTTTTCGCTTTTTGCGCAAGGTGGCATAGCCTATGGACATAATTTGTTATCAGGGAACGAGTTTAGAATCCCCGATGCGATCAGTGACAAAAAAAGGTCATCGATTGACAGAATAAGCCGCATTGTACAATCAATAGGATTTCCATTGTGTGCCATGGCATGGCATGGAGTAACAATAACATCACTTCCGATCGGGGATTCTAAACTTTAGCCGTTATCAGTCATTCATATCATATCCTCGTCTTCGTCGATGAATTCTTCTTATCTCATTCCTTGATTCTTTGTCCATCCAACCACGCGTCTTTACATGTTGTACAACTGAAGAATAAATAAGTATCGCACAATGTTGTTGCTCTGTCACTACTAAATTAAATTAACATATCAACAGCAATAAATTAAAAATTATAATGCAAGCCTATTAACTATCTTACGGTACATATTGACATTAGTGAACTCGTACTACTGATCATAATCATCCAGGATGACATGACCAGGTGACAGGTTGTGGCTGTCTTGTCAGATGATAGTACAATTCTGTCTTTTTTCTTTCAGTAACAATGCGTTATCAGACGATAAATACATCAGGATAGAATTTGATAAGATAGATCTGAAGCTGCAAGGCTATGCGATTGAATAGCGATGGCATGGAGACCAAGGTAATTTCGCTTCTTTGTGAATTATTGCTTTTGCTCCCTGTTACTAAAACACTGTTAGCCTTGGAGAATGCCGAGTGTCATCTGTGGATCAGGACATAGGCTCCAGACATCTGCTTTTCTGACACAATGTGTGTGTTCACCTGTTGAGTAGGCCTATGTGAATCTACTGGGCATGCCAGGTGTTCAGAGAAGATTGATCATAATTACTGAAGCACTACATACATCGTTTTATGGCTGGTAGAAAATTTAATCCAGATTTAAAACGAGGCATGTGATGATGGCAAAATTGGAAGTCCACAGGTTTATATGTGACTGGATTTAGTTATGAGTGAAGAAACTGTTGCACTGGGTTCATTAGTGCAACAGTGTATTGAGAAAGAAAAAAGTTTGGTCCAGAAGGCAAAGGGGTAAGGACATGTTATTTCTTCAATGAAGGTCTATGTTCAGGCAAGTGACTAGTGTCAGTGTCATCATGCTACCACACTGCTAAATTGGTGATTTTTCAGACTTAATGAAAAAGCACTCTTAATTTTGTAGTTTTATACATGTACTTTCAATTTCAGACATGATGATGCCACAGGCGAGGCAGATGAAAGAGAGCCTCTGTACGTACATTAATTTACCATATAATGTATAGTGAGTAGGTGCTCATCATTTTCATCAGTTCACCTTCTGGAAATTTTCTGTGGAAAAGCATACAGCCATCAATTATTAGGTACCCACACCCATACTGCTAGCTCATGTCATGTCTGTTCCTTCTGAGGTCACTCATAGCAGAGTTTATCATGGTATCAGTTTCTGAATTCAGTGTGAGTGGTGTTGTTCGTATGAGGGGAGAATTTTGCCTTTTTGTGAGAAGTAGGGGTATGATTGTGGTTTTGTCACTCTTAATGCAGGGACAAAGAGGGTCAAGTTGAACTGATATTGTTCAAAATTCAGGCACAAAATATCAGTGCCGACACATCTTGATTAGATGCCCCCATAGTTGTAATTAGATGGATTTGATAAGAAGAAATGCAGTACTCTCAAAAATAGATCTATTTTTGGTACTGTACATGTATGCCATCACATGTATACTGGGAACATAGTTTGGTGGTGGTGAAATGGCAGTTTAGATCTTTTTGTGCAGAAAGAACCAGTAAATTAAACTTGAACTTGATGGATTCATAAGTAGTGAGCAGCTCATGATGGCAGATAAGTCTTCACCCATACAACTGAAAACCCAGGCAAATTCTCAGGAAGAAGGGTTTGTATTTGATAAGTTCTTATTTCACCCTTTACTACCTGGTCTATTGCAGGAGTACCTTATATTTTATCATTTAGGTACATGTACCGTGAAACTTGATACATCTAAGATTTTAGCAATTCCTGGTCAGAACTATCCTGTTCTCTGACACCAGGTAATAGTTCACAATATTCAAGGTTTCCGATTGTATACCAGGATGATGATTGAGGCAAAACAAGACTCAATATAATCTTTTTACTTGTATAGCAAAATTGCCAATCAAGGGTTCCACTTGATTAGCAATTTTGGTACTTTGTGTAGCAACTTTTTTGTCCATGTAACAGCGGAAGCCATCTTGCATGATTGTGTCGCAATTGCGATGCGATACCGCTTATTTTGAGCCTTGCAAAAAGAAGTAAGAATAAAGAGGCCATTTTTAATCTTGAATTTCAACATTTTCTTTTTGTGGTAATCCTTCTAGTTCTAGAAGATCATCATGACTAAATGTCTCCATCAGATAATGTCAGAACCATTGTATGTACGTATCGCCTCATTTTGTCAGAATATATATGTTGGACTGCCCCAAACAGTAACAAACCTAACTAAACTTCCTGGTATCACTGCATTCATCACTGTAACTATGGTACATGACATTTTACATGATTTCTTGCACTTTTATTAACCCCTTTACTGGCAGTCACAATTTTAATCAAACCTATGAACCTCCCAACTCCTGAAATATTATAAAACCCTTTCAGATATTTTTATTCATTGGAAAGCACTCACCCATAGCTTTATGATGAATACTTGGTTTCTGGTGCCTTCCAAGCTTTTTCCTTTGACTTTCCTTTTTGCACAGACCACTTAAAAATTGTCAAAATTATGGTAGGTATTAATTGAATTGATCACCAACATGTAATTTTGATGCTTGTGAGAGTTTTTTGTGGTCATTTGACTGCACACTAGGCCACGAGGGTTGGTTTATATTTGCTAAGGACAGAAAAGAATAAAGCGATTGAACTTTTGATCGGAGTTGACCTGATCATGCGACTGAATTTAGGTAATAATCTGGTCAAGAGACACAAGACATGACCTGGATTTTATCAGTGTGTGGTTTAGGTACATGTAATCACATATGGTATTGTTGAATCAATTAATTACTGGTAGTGTTGTTGTTTTAGAATACATGTAAGTAAAAAACATACATGTACCCGGTACTCTGTGCAGAGGTTGTGTTGTTTTAACCCTTAGAAGGAGTATATTCATTAAAGATGTCACTATTAATACTTATTACTTATCAAGGCCAAACAAATTGTTTTCAGGGTATGGCACTGTGATTGTCACATGTAGGTTGGGGTAGAAAGCCATCGGCATCTGTCAGTCTAATAGTGCCACTCGTTACCATGTGATCCCTCCTGGTCTCTAGGTTCTGCCTCATTTCTACATGTAAAGCTCTTCTAAGAGCCCAGAATGAATTGGTGACATACAGCTAAAAACTGCCCAACCTGAGACCTCAGCACTTGAACAATTCTCAGGTCTAAGGTTGGGCAATAGTCTATGGGCCGAATTCACAAAGGGTGTAAGACTTAGACGCGTGCAACTCCATCAAATGCATGGTGGAAGTGCATTTAGTGAAGTCACATGTGTCACCCTTTTAAATGAATACGGCCCCTTATGTTTGGCATATCAAGCTAAAGTTTCAATATTGATAGCCATGGCAGGATCTACATTTCACCAACCTGTGTCCCACTCATATGCCTAATCTTGATCTCTTGGCCTGGTTACTGGCATTTCTGTGTCTTCACTGATAACCCCTTGATTTGGCTATGGAACCATAGGCCCAGTTTGTGCTTAAACTTGTAATTAGGGCACAAAAATCAATGAAGGGATGTGCCAGGTCTTCGTGCTTGTCTGGGGAGATCTGCCGCACGTTCTTGGTGTGTTCGTAAAAGGAGTGTACAAATTTTTCAAATTCCTCATTTTGTGGTCTTGGTTTCATCCTGTGCACTATATGGGGCCACTTTCAGTCCCTGACCTCGACTTGCTTGTTGAACTTTTCTTGCTCGTCTTTACTTGGATATTAATCACATATTGCCCTGATTTGATCATTGGGAGTGAGTGAAATCCAAAATGGCTGATGAAATGCGGTCTATTGATTCACCGACCTTAAAGAAGAAAGGTCTTGTGTTTAGACTTAAAACTATGAAGTAAGTTGTGCCTTGACTTTTCAAGCTGTCTATGTTTATTTTATGGGAATGTCAGTAAGATTTTGGATGGCCGCCTCAGCTTAGTCAAGAAGGGGCTAATTAAATACTCCTTCCAAATATCACAATTTAAAATTCCCACAGTCATTTTGCCGAAATCTCAGCATTAGTGCATTCCCAATTAAGCAAGGTTCATTGGCACACGGATCCGATCCGTTTCCAATCCGTTTGCCCCTAGTTTTCCGGATACGACAACGCTGAAGTCCATTTGATAGATTTTTTACGGACCTGAACCGGACCAATTCCGTGTGCCAATGAACCTTGCTTCAGTCAGTCTTCATGCTAGAGTATCCTGCTATTCCTGCTATCATATTTTTAGACTGTTCCGGTCTCGGAAGAGGAAGGACGATGAGAAAACACTTGATGTTGATAACCCAACTGTACAGGTGGACACACCACCTGGACAAAGGTGAGTATCCTTTCACCTTGCTGATGACAAAACATTTCTGTCTGTCTCTGAGGATTGTCCAAAATAATCCACTTTTTCTGGAGAGGAAAAAGATCAGGGGACTGTTTCATAAAGTGACTTTAAGCTAATGGTACCATAAACTTCAATGCATTTTCTATTTGGTTAAAGATATGTTTAGCTTAAAGCCACTTTATGAAACAGGCCCCAGTATAAAAGCAGCACATTGTGACTGACATCTTTCATGAAAATGTTACTGCTATCAAAAATAGATAAGGGAGGATCTCTCTTATCGATTTTTGCTGCTACATATGCAAACTGAATTTTCTAGCCATGATCAGCTTCAAGAAAGTGAGGTGATGGACAGCGTGCTGGAGTCGCAGCAGACTGCTGAATTAGAAGACGAGGAAGAAGAAGAGGAACACTTACAGTCGTTAGTATATTTTTTGCTCTTGAGAGAGTGGGTCCCAAGTTTGATGAACATCGAGACTGGTTATTTATGCTGTACGTGATCCACTCTAGCAAAAGTAGGCGCTTGTCACAACCAAGGAAAGGGTTAACGGCCTTACAACACAATAGCTGAAATGTACATCTCTGCAGGTTGACAATAGTACTGGACAGCAGTGATAATAATGGAGTAAACTGATGACCAGTGATGATCATTTGCGACAAGGAGTGGGTCACATATGCTGAATGATTGTGTGCTTTATTTCAGGAATACTCAGAGTCTGATGAATCTGCTGAAGGGAAATGTCGGAACTGGTATATTAGCCATGCCCTATGCTGTCAAAAATGCAGGCATTGTTGTAAGTGTACATGCGTG
The DNA here is from genome assembly GCA_002633025.1 of Notospermus geniculatus. NCBI lineage: Eukaryota > Metazoa > Nemertea > Pilidiophora > Heteronemertea > Lineidae > Notospermus > Notospermus geniculatus. Next base: position 18,529 of record NMRB01000178.1, on the reverse strand, counting down.
AATATCTGCAATATACAGTAAACATCGCATAAGGCGGAGTTGAATAACTCGATAATCACACAACTCGGATGACCTCCATACATGTAGGTCCCGATTTTTTCAAACAATAATTCCATTAAAAATCATCGCATAACTCGGATTGTGTAAGTCGGATGAAAATTTGAGTCCCAGTGCAATACATTTCCATTAAAATCTTGTCACATAAGTTGGACGAGCGTAGGCTATGCACGCAATCTAATCCACTCTTGAAATATATCGGTGCATTCTTAGGCTCCACTCAGTTCTGAATTGAAAGTGAGAAGTAAAACGAATCTATTGTTTAATCTATTAATCTATTGTTTGTTGTTCCCAACACAATAGTTTTAGAGGGCTCTAAGAGCACGTACATGTAGCCTTATGTGTGTTGATCTTTTCGGCAGTTCTGAGTTCATTACCAATGCGCTTTTATTTTCAGCTGGGAACAGTTGGGATTGTAGTTGTTGGAATAATTGCAGTCCATTGCATGAACATGTTAATCAACTGTGCACATTACATCAAAGAAAAGTGAGTACAAAAGCTTAATGATGAGTATTTTCAGGTCTTTCATAGTTACAAGGTTCATGACTGTTAAAGATACTTGCAGTGTATCATGATTCATCATTTTCATTCAATGTTTGTAAACATGGATGTTCACATTATGTTATTTTGGACTTTTGGGTGGGACATGCCAACCCACCAAATTGAATACTTTCGGTATCAAAAGAATTTCTAGAGTGCATACCACCAACAAATTTCTCATAAGACAAAGAATGACCTGACACAAACAAACAAAATGAAAATAATAAACAATAATTTTTATGGCCCACAAAAATGTAACCCTGATACAATGTTTTTAATGTGTCATGTTTCCCTTGTCCATGACATCAGGGAAGATTACACTCCTTTACTTGTTTCAGAACTCGTAAACAGGGTGTAGACTACGAAGACGTCCTCGAAATCTGTTTTGAAATTGCTCCTCCGCCTTTCAATAAATTACGAAAAATAATGAAGTAAGTGAACTCTGCAGAATGATTCATCTGCCTCTGGTTCAGGTCATGTTGAGACTGACCTGTTCTCTGCTAGTGTTATTGGAGAAAAAAACAACACCATGTTGTCTTACTGATTCTCTCGTAGTTTCAAGCTTTCTCATTTGTAACCAAGACTTGGAACTCTCCAGTTTTGTAAAATATAAGCAGAGACCTGGGTTGGCTGTGTTTTCAGTTGATTTATTCACAACAGCAATATGCCTTTCATTTCAGAGTTCTAGCATTGATTTGTCTGAATATAACTCAGATAGGATTCTGTTGTGTGTATGTTTTGTTCATTGGGGAAAATGTTCGACTGGTAAGTGAAAGATATGTTTTATTGCATATATTCGAGGAACAATCCTTTCGCTTGATAGATGATTTCTGAAATCCCCCTTTCTTTGACAAAAAAATCTTGAAGGAGACGTTGCCGATTGATACAAAATGTGTGGCGGTCTAGGAAAACTCGGCAGATGTCGCACTTGAGGAAAGTGTTAATGGCCTTGCTGAACCCACGCATTGCAATAGTTGACATGTAGGCCTATTACGTAACAGGTAAACAGTAGCTAGGCCTAGCAGATCAATGCACAAGCAATCTGACATCCGCCGCATTTTCCTAGACCTGCACACAAATAGATGTGAAAAATGATGAGATAATGTTTCTTTTTCATTCTCTTTCAGTTCGTGGAGGCATTCCACCCACCAAGTGATGCACCAGTTCAAGCCTACATGGCTGCCCTACTCGTCTTCCTCATTCCTTTTTCGTTCATCAAAAACCTCAAGTCACTCGCTCCCTTTGCCATTTTTGCCAACATTCTGACGATGACAAGTATAGTCATAATCCTTGTCTACTGTGTCCAGGATTTTCGGCCGGTAACTGACTTCCCTCTGGTGGCAGATTTTGGACGTATACCGCTCTTCTTTGGCTCTGTAGTTTTTGCTTTTGAAGGTATTAGTTTGGTAAGTACACTTATCATGATTTCAAAATAGCTTAGTTGTCGAAGCAGTGGCATAGTCTTCAGAATGTCAGGTTGCCATCCAAGTCCGCATTTACTTTGCAATATTGTTTTATCTCCAGAAGAGATGTATTGTGTTCTTATTGAGAATCAGGTTGTTATTAATTTCAGGTGATACCGATCGAAAACAAGATGCAAACGCCAAAGGATTTCATGGGTCTCACTGGTGTCCTCAACACAGGCATGGCAATTGTCATCGCTTTGTACACTGCAGTCGGTTTCTTTGGTTACCTGAAATGTGGTGATAAAGTGCAGGGGAGCATTACCTTGAACTTGCCTACAGACGAATGGTAAGATAGTGCTGACATATGTGCACTTGCATGCATGTGTATGTATTACGATGCATTGTATATGCAAGTTTTGTGCTGAAGTTGTATACCCTACCCAAGTTGACGTTGAGTTCTGCTAAAGAAAGGTTGAGCATTTCAGTAAAACTGCATTTGAAGTCTAGTGTTGCATGGCTCTGCCGGTTTTGCAGTGCCCTGGATTGCATACGGATACTCTCTCTTTTCCAGGCTTTATTTATCTGTGAAGATCATGTTTCCGATAGCTCTGTTCATCAGCTACGGCTTACAGTTCTATGTACCCATCTGTATCTTATGGCCTCCCATTGAGTCAAAGATAACCTCAGCGCGGTGGAAAATTATAGGAGAATACTTCTTTAGGACATTTATGGTGCTATTTACATGTAAGTTTACACAAATCATCAACATTTTCAGGCCTCAAAATGTTCGTCAGTCACATGCCTTGAATATTAGCAAGAGCATTTTTTTACAACACCAATTTGATTGTAAACCTAGATTTCTTCAGACATGGATGGTCCATAATCAAATGTCAGTATCCTTCTACAGGATACGTAGCTTGAGAGTGATGTCACATCTAAGGAACTTGGACCATGGCGGAGACCACTTACATTGATTGTACATGTGCTGGAAATTGGGGCCAACAACCGAATGCAGCAACGAAAAAAAGCACAAACCGATATACTCTATGAGTATCCTGATTTCTCTCCTTTTCCTTTTCAGTTGCATTGGCGTCTGTGATTCCACATCTTGAGTTGCTCATTTCTCTGATTGGTGCACTGAGTAGTTCATCCCTCGCGCTCATTTTCCCACCAATCATTGAGTTGGTCACGCACTGGCGGGACGAAAAAATGGGGAAAAAATATTGGATTTACTTTGTTAAAGACATGTTGATCATAGCTTTTGGATTTACAGGATTTGTGGCTGGAACATTTGTGTCGTTGAAGGAAATAATTGAGGCATTTTCAAAAGGTACATAGTTTTTTACTCGAGATTTTATTGAACTTCTTGTGTACTTGATTTTAATCCAGAATAATGTGACCGTATTATAATTATGTGCACCATGTTCTTGATTTCTCAATTATGTATGTGCTTGATTTGTGACTGATTGTTGGTGTCCCCATAAACCTTTGGAATTGCCATTTTATCATTAGTAGAGGTCTCGAAAATGTCCATAGATGTATTGTGCTTCGTTGTGGCATAATGATGAAACCCATAACATTTTAGATACATGTACCAGTTCACATACATGTAGTAGAGTTCTCGACAATACCAATAGATGTATTGTGCTTGGTTGTTGCATAATGATGAAACCCATACATGTAACATTTTAATACATTTACCAGTTAATGCTATACAGATATCAAAGGATGTCATGTTATTTTATATTATTTGGATGTAATTTGATCTCTTTGTGGGGTTTTAACAACACAATCTACACCCATTTTTATAACATTACTGCTAATGAATGATGAACATGTAAACTAGAAGATGCAGTGTCAGGAATTTTATCGAAATTGTTTAAGTTGTTTGTTTCTGTGTGTTATAGATGGATTTGGACGTTCCATGTCAAATTCATAAAATGTGGTGTGCACTAAAATGTGGTAGATTAAATGTAAGACTGTTGTTAGGAACGTAGGCCTGAGCTGCTGTTCATTCATGATAGTTCTTTTCAAGCCGACAGCACCATTGTCCTAGGGTCCACAGGTGAATTATTCGTACTTGTCCTCTTTTCCCCTGTTTCAACCTCTTGAGTTGGCAGGTCATAGTCAGCTCAGCGCAAGGCCCATGAACCTCTTGTTGTTCAGTTGACTCGGATTTTAAATACTAGTTTTTGCAGCTGTCCTGTCTTGTCTGTTCTTTTTCATGTTCTTCTATGACCAATCAGACGATCAATGAATGAATCAATGGTGCTACTTTCTCTTTGTTTGTGATATTCACTTCCTGTTACATGTACATGTAGTACATGGGCATGTTGTAGTACTGTAGAATCGGAGTTAAGACATCACTTCAGGTATGGGAATGTCCAGCCCACTTTGGCCGGGTGGGTGGTTCATTGAATATGTGTCGCTTTTCCTATCAATGCATAAACTGATGAGACCTAAGCTTTAGTTCACAAATCATTGCGGGATAGACGGCATGATCCTATGTTCAGAAAATGATTGCAGTTGGTAACCTCTATTACAACATTACGCAACAGGCCTACTGCCAATGTCACATTTCATGTGTCGGTTTTAATGGGGTTCATTGTGAATGACCACTGGCCTATTTGTGTTGGTAAACCAATCAGAAAGCAGCTTGTATTACAGGTTATCAATATGCAACCATGTGACTGTCATAGTAATGAAGTGGGCTGACCTGCAGAAGTGATGTCAAACTCCGATTCTACGGTATATACAGCTCAGAAATATGCTTCGGCTTTGTAGGTATGCTGTTCATGAGACTGCTACAACTGCAGATTCATCGAGAATGGTGCAGAAATATTACCCGGTAAGCTATATGTGAGGTGTGCATATGTCAAACTATGTGTGGGAGTTGACTTCACCCTTTGTATTAAAGCAAATTGGGAGAAATTCACCGTGTCACCCTTAAGCTAGCAGCACACTACATGTACTTTCGTTGCTCATACAGGCTATTTTCGTGGTGGTTGCCACCCACCGCAAACATGCCCATTTTCGTGGCGCACCACGAAAATTGCCAATGATCAACAAAAGTGGTTAAGTATGCTGCTAGCTTTGGTGAGCCTGAGGAGAAACTATTGAGCACGATATGTGTAGTACATATGAGAATGACTGTATATATTTTGCAATAAATGTCTCATGAAAATGAACTTATTTCTCGTTGAGACGTTTTCCTTGTGCACGGACACATAATGGGGTTGTTGTAGCCATTATTTTTCTACCATTTGATGGCACTGCGACTGTATCAACTTTTCCACTGTGACGTTGTACAGAACGTCAACGATCACACCACTGTGACGTTGTGGCTTCATGCTCGCACGTCGTTTTGCCACGAAGATGATGTCCTGAAGACAATGAAAAGGCTTGATACGGTCGCAGCGACATCTTTCCGTGGAGAAATGGTGATGACCTCATTATATGATGCAGGTCCTCCTGATGTGATGTGTCATCAATACATGTACAATATCTAGTACATGCAGAAGACCTTCTAATAGATCGAAAATTCTACAACAACATTAGGTGGTCAATAAGAAAGATCTGAAGGTCAAATCCAGGATTGTGGTGTTTATTTTCAGACAGTTAAAACTTAACATGTTTCAACAAATATGGCAGTGAAAGATTTTTGACTTCCACTATCGTGGTGGTTAACATTCTGCCTTTCAGAATAAAAGCAATATGAGCATCCCATGCTGAATTGGCACCACTGTACCACTGAATTTGAGCACATACATGAATGGTAATAACAAAGGCTTTGCATGTCTAAAAAGCACAAACATGGCAATGAACGCCCTTCCTTAATAGCGTGAAACATTAATTACAGATCAAGGTACTTGAATTTCAGCAGCAGATGGAAAATTACTCCACATCGATTTCACAGCAACTTCTTCCACGGCGCTCGAAGCATCCCCAGAGCCTTCTATATTGCTGTCATCTCTAGGGCTAAACTGTCCACTGTCATTTGAGATACACTTATTACTGTCACCAACAGCAGTTTTGGTGTGACCACTGGTATTTTCAGTAAGTTTAGCATTAGTGTCAGTCATATGTCCATCAGGTTTGTTTCCACAAATATTCACATTTGAACCTTCTGCACAATATTTTTGATCCTCTTCACAAGATTTATGGATAGTCTGGTTTTGTTCACTCCCAGGTTCTCCTGCCAACGTGACTTCAACTGGAGTAGATTCTGATTCAGCAGTCTGACCACTGCACTCCTCAGTTATCTCAACAGTGTCATCAGCCATTGAAACTGGATCTGGTAGCACAATAACATCCTCTTGGTCAGGCACAATCTTGCACAGTTTTCTGACATCATAACCTGATAACAAAGCTGCTTCACTGATCTTACGGGAACTCTTCCTCTTACGGAGCTTTTTCTGAAATAAGTGGAAAACAGCCAGTATTCGATACATTTCAAACACACTTCTCGGACACCAGAACGACATATCAACCATTGACAACCGAGAGAGAACATACTTGTGTGTCAAACTCACCTTTTTGTTCTGGAAAATACATTTGAAAGCATCAATGAAGGAAAATTCATATTAACACTACCGGCAAATTTTGACAACTCTAGACATCATAGTCATAGAGCTGATTATCTGAAAAGATGATTTTTCCCAGAGCAGCAAAACTAATACATGTATATGTACGTACCAGATCTGTGCTCTGATGACAAGTGCTGCTGATATAGTGTCCACTTTACGAAGTGTTTGCCACATCCGTCTTTCTGACAAGTATAGCCCTCATGGACTTTAAGATGACGTTTGAGTACACTAGGCATCAGAAATGCAGCATCGCAGCCTTCATGGTCACATCTGAAAAGCCAAAATTTTCTGCACTGAGCTCCTTGCAGCACATGAGGATATGAGGCAATGACTTGGTTTATTTTTACGTCATCACAAAACTGCCAAGAGACTACCGGTAATACAGATTTCTCTTGGGCAAGTATTTTGGGATTTTGGCATTGAAAATCAAAGGACCAGATTAGTTGCTGGTGATAGCAAACAAATGACACCAACCCCGAACAGGTATTCAATCTAATAATTAAAATTGGTCATTTTAACTGCACAAGTCCAAAGCAGGAGTCCAGATTTTGACACTAATATGCTGTAACTGATAGAAGACGTTCTCACCTATAAGGTTTGACATTTGTATGAATGTAACTATGAGTTTTCAGATGCTGATGTTTCTTGAAGATCTTGTTACATCCATCATGGGGACACTGTAACAACAGACAAGATGAATATAGCGCATGGAATTGTTTTGATACGTATTCTAATTAAGCCAAACAATGTTTCTCCGTTTTTAAGACAAAGAAAAGTGATTCAGATGTTGAGAAAGCACAAGGAGTACGGTACTGATTCAAGGATTTAATATTTCCAGATATAGCAGCAACCGATTAGCATCCTCCATCTCACCTTGTATGCTGGTGCCGAATTTTCATGAATTCTTTTAAGATGCCTTCGCAGATTTGTCTGAGATACAAATGTCATCCCACATTCCTCATGTGGACATCTAAAATAAACAAGTAAGGATTAAAGATGAAAAAGTTTGGAGCTAGAACTGACCTTATGAGATAAGGTTAACCCCTGAAATGTACATGTATTCACAATACGCACTTCAATTGGACCTGGCCTAGGCCCACAGTATTAGAAGTCATTGAGTAAGAATCAAAGAAGAAATAAAAAACCCTAGAATGAAATATTGTTTTTTAAATACAGTAGAACTCGCGTAACTCGACGTCGTATAACCCGTCACTGTGCACAAGTCGGCACCTGCCAGAAAGTCCCGATTAACTACGACGTTAATTCCATTTAAAAATATGCACACAAGTCGTCATTCGTAAGTCGTCATTTAATACAAGTCGTCACTAATCTGACAGTCCCGTGTTATAGAAAAGTCATGTAAACGTACACCTGTAACTCGTCACCACCGGAAAATGATTTGACGGATGTTGCATCAGCGATTCAATGAATCTCGCTCAGCTGCACCTCATTCCGCAATTGGCGAAACGCGCCACACAGGTTTCCTTGAACCCTCCCGACTTGAGTCCGGTCCAGTTTTGATGCACTTATTGTGTCAGGGAAGCAATTCCTTCCTCACACTGAACTATCAAAGTTTCCCCAACAGATGGCCTGATGTGAAATAGGCCTACATGGTATCCCTTGACAGACGTACGTTATCTCGACAGTACTCATTGCTGCACGCTTGTTTCTGCGGCTTACTGGAGTTTACGCAAAAACGCAACGCAAAACGCAAAAACGCAAAAACCTCACCACCTGAATTTACACAGCCAGGATAGGGTTGAAAATGTCACGAATCGAGGTTGCATGGGGAGTAAACATTATTCAGTTTCGCGTATTAAAAAGTGTCGATTCGCATTTTCGAACTCGAAATGTGATATGATGAACACACGCATCACATCCTAGACAGCTCTGATGACCATTATTTTTTGGTATAGAACGCTAGACAAGCCAAGTTTGATCGCAAAATGTCTATGTCGGTCAGGCCGATAGTCATAGTGTTGTGCATTATGCTCCAGGCATGCCAGCTAGGCCGGCTGAACCATTTTGGTTCCAGAAGCCACCAGCAGAGCGTACTACTCTGCACGGCGTTGATTGCATGCGGTTATTTGACCATGGTAGGCCTAACCTCTTTTTAACGGGCCACCTTTCCGGTGCAATGTGATAACAAAACATAGGCCTATCAGTGTGTAACCCAGCGCTTCTACATCAAAATTTGGGCCTACCTGGCTGTCTCCATGCGTGAATGCTATCCCATTCATGCCGTGGAGTAGGAACTTATGTATTTACGCACGCACGTGCGATCATCATGACGTCACCCCATGACGCTGTGACGTGCACTGATGTAGGCCTATCCGCTGGCACTACGTTGACACTGTGACCATGGTGACGTCCCTCGGTATGAAGTTCCGACCGCGTGCGCTTTCTGACCTGAATGCAGAATTTTTTCTAGCATTTCGGGACATTTGGTAAAATTGTGGGAAATAACGTGTAGCTAGGTTTATTGTGGGCCGAATACATGTAGGCCTACAGGTTGCTACAGCATTGGGCGGCCCAGCTGTTTGTCTTCGCGGCAGAACTGACGGTCTACATGGAATTGGTGCGTGGTTGAACAGGAAAAGATAGCGATGAAAATAATGATTACTCCCTCGGTTTTTGCGTTTTTTTCGTCATTGCGTTTTTGCGTAAACTCCAGTAAGCCTGTTTCTGCAGCCCACACAGATCAAAAATGATGTATAGACGTACGTGCACATGTACAATGCAGGGAAACCAGGAATTCCCAGCACAGACATCAACATCAAGTCGTCACTGATGAGTTAGACTGCAAGTCGTCATTTTGACGAGTTACATGCAAGTCGTCATCATGACGAGTTATCTTTACTCGTCCTTCTTGTAAGTCGTCAAAAAATTCCCAGTCCCGAAGGTACCGAGTTACGCGAGTTCTACTGTACTCACAAAAATGCTGTTGTCCTCTTCTGACTTCCGTAATGTGCATGTTCCTTGTGACGCACAAGGTGGGCATACCTGGCATATGCTTTTTCGCATCCATGAAACTCGCAGGCATACGGTCTCTAAAAAGTGGCAAATATAAATAAAAATTTAAAAGTTGAAAGAAAAAGTGATGGTAATAGCCCTGGCCTAGCCATAGGCCTAGGTTTACCGCTAGGTAGGCCTACGCCCCCTATCCGCCGGCTATCGGCCTAGTAGTCTAGGCCCTACCAAGGTCCAAGCCTGAGAATAACGTTTTTATAGGCACCTGACGTAATGTCCTTGTCCTGCCACTTATTCTCAGGCCTTTTAAGTTTTAGACAGGCCTAGGCCTACGTAGGAGGCTAGGGCCTAGGACATGTAGGAGGCCTACCTCTCCAGTGTGGGCTCTTTGGTGAATCTCTAATCGATCTTTGCGAGAAAATGATTTTCCACAATTATCATGCAAACAAACATGTGCTTTGCTGACTTTTCCCTGAAAAATTGACAAATTTGATGTTTCCATGGGTGCAGCCATATTGTATTTCTGGCACAAGTTATCAGATTGTGAATACAGAATCCCTCAGTAGGCCTACCCTACCCTAAGCGGTAGGCCTACAATACAACACAACACGTTTTGCTGCGCGAGATTATTTTATAGCGTGCTGCCACCTATTGAATTTCCCATTAACTACATTGCATTAGTATGGGTAGACTCACTCAGTCAGTCGCCACGCGCGGCGCTGGAGTAGCTTCCCGCGGAGCGACTGACACCACTCTAGTCTCGTGCCACCAGACTCTGCAATTTTCAATTTTAGAGTCTGGTCCAGATGGTACGTTTTGCTTGTAAAAACCATCATGGCGGACAATCTGTGGACATCTAAAATAAACAAGTAAGGATTAAAGATGAAAAAGTTTGGAGCTAGAACTGACCTTATGAGATAAGGTTAACCCCTGAAATGTATTAATTCTCAATACGCACTTCAATTGGACCTGGCCTAGGCCCACAGTATTAGAAGTCATTGAGTAAGAATCAAAGAAGAAATAAAAACCCCTTGACTGAAATATTGTTTTTTAAATACTCACAAAAATGCTGTTGTCCTCTTCTGACTTCCATAATGTGCATGTTCCTTGTGACGCACAAGGTGGGCATACCTGGCATATGCTTTTTCACATCCATGAAACTCGCAGGCATACGGTCTCTAAAAAGTGGCAAATAAATAAAAATTTAAAAGTTGAAAGAAAAAGTGATGGTAATAGCCCTAGCCATAGGCCTAGGTTTACCGATAGGTATGCCTACGCCCCCTATCCGGCTATCGGCCTGCCTAGTAGCCTAGGCCCTACTTACTTCGGCTGTCTAGCCTACCAGTACCGGTACCTAGGCCTAGATCCTTCCTTCTACGCATGCACAGGCCTGCCCTAGCTGATAGTTATAGGCCTAGCCCATAGTCCTAGGCGCCTTGCTTAGTGCATGTAGCTAGCTAGGCCTGCCCTCACTGACTGCAGTGCAGTGCATCGGCGATCGCCACTGGCATGAGCCAGCCATCAACAGATCAACAGCACAGTTATCAATCAACAGTCTACACCATCACGGTAAACCGTGACTCTGTAGGCTACTGTGAGACCACATCAACATAGGCCTACCCTAGGCCTACCGGTAGCCTACATTTTTTCCAGAATTACCGGTACAAATTCAGCATTCATTGAAAAAAACTCAAAATTCTTCCTGAATATAGGCCTATCGTGTTAGGCTAGGCCTACAGATCTGTGATTTTAGTTGGGGACCATGTTTACAAATTGGGAAAAATGTGTGCCCAGTTTGAAGGCCGACTGCTTCGCACTTATCTATCCGTTTGAAACATTTCAACTACCATTGAGAAGTCAAGAATCTCTAGTTTTTAAATCTCTAAGCAGTTTGAAAATAGACTTAGGGACCTGGCCGCAATCACCATGGAATTCAATCATTTGAGCCTCAAAAGTTTGCCATTTCACGCCAACAGAGTTATGTCGTGGGCGCCGCTGACGTGACAT
>NMRB01000177.1:544652-556268 GCA_002633025.1 Notospermus geniculatus | reverse complement strand
TATGTGTCCCAGTACCTATGTGTCCCGGTGTAGTAGCTGATACAGTCCCAAATGGTATAGTCCGGGGATTAAAATCCTAATTATTATAGTCCGAGGGCCACCAACACTACGGATATAGTCGGACGGACCATCACTGGGTATCATAGTCCAGGTGCACAGGAATAAATGTCCGGGGTGGACTATGTTATCTGAGGTGGTTTCAGTTATCCAAAATAGAGCACAAAGAACGACACACAAAACGATATAATACGGAAAGTCTTCTCCGAAATTCGCAAATTTTCGACCCCATGCGGGGTCTTCCTCAGGCACTTTCCAGTAAGAAGCAACAAATTAAAGACTGTCTTTTCTAGATAAATTGGGGTCGAACATAGTCCACCCATCCCGGACATTTATTCCTGGTGCTGGAACTCTATGATACCCAGTGATAGTCCGTCTATATCCGTAGTGTTGGTGGCCCTCGGACTATAATAATTAGGATCTTAATATTGTGGTGTAGTCCCGAGGACTATACCATCGAGGACAGTATCAGCTATTACACCGGGACACATAGGTACCGGGATACATAGGTACCGGGACACATAGGTACCGGGATACATAGGTACCGGGATACATACAGTTGAGGTCAGAAATTTACATACAGTTTGGTGAAAAATATTCAACTCAAATTTTCAAAAGGTTTTATTGTTCTTACAAACACTTTTTTCATGGGGAATTATACTTAAGATGTCTACTTCCTTTTCTTGCTACATTCATTGATTACAGTTTCTTTATTTCAGAACTATGTAACATAGTTCTTTATTTCCCAGAAATACAGTGGTTCAAAAGTTTACATACACTACATTAGTACTTGTAGCATTGCCTTTTACTGCCAGAACTTGACTCGGACATCTAGAATAAGCATCCACAAGTGTCTCCCAATACTCTTGGGGAATTTGGGCCCATTCCTCTTGACAGTAGTTATGTAACTCAGTCAAATTTGTTGGTTTCTTGCTCTGACTCGTCTGTTAAGCTCATCTAAAATGTTTTCAATTAGATTTTAGTCTGGACTTCACGAAAATCGCTCTAAAACCTTCCCCCTGTTGTCTTCAAACCATTTGTTGACTACTTTTGCTATGTGCTTAGGATTGTTGTCTGATTGAATGGTCCAAATCAGCCCAAGCTTCAATGATTTGGCAGAGGCCTTGACGTTGTCATCAAGAATCTTGATGTAATCGTCTTTCTTCATGATCCCATTGATCTTCTGGAGTCTTCCTGTGCCGGATGCAGCAAAACAGCCCCAAAGCATGATGCTGCCACCACCATACTCGAAGGTCAGGATGGTGCTCTTTGGGTTGAAGGCCCCGCCCTGTTCACGCCAGACGTACTTCTGATCATTATGACCAAAAGCTCCATTTTCATTTCGTCAGACCGCAAAACCTTCCTCCAAAATGCTGATTCTTTGTATTGATGCTCCATTCCAAACTTCTCTCTTGATTTTTGGTGCCGATCTTTGAGCAGTGGCTTCTTCCTTGCGCGGTACCACTTCAGTCCATGTCGATGCAGAACATGCTTCACCGTAGATCCTGACACACTCAATCCTGCATCTTGTAGGTCCTTGCAGAGGTGCTTTTTTTGGGTGACCTGTGGTTGATTTTCACATTTGCACTAGTGTCTGTTAGTTTTTGGGGGTCAGTTTCCCGTTTCTTTCACTCCTTGGCTTGGTCAATGTGGTCCCGAGGTACTTCTACTTCCTGACAATGGTATAAACGGTAGCCCTGGGTATCCTAAACTGGCTAGCAATGTGGCCTAATGAGGACCCTATCTTATGAAGATCAACCACACGCTTTCTAAGGTCTTGGCTGTACTGTTTGCATTTTCCCATCTTGTCCAAATAGTTATGACTGTAGGAAAGGGTGAGACACTATAGAAATGCCTTCTCATATAGCCACTAGGGGGGTCCCGGGTTATTACATAACTGATGTGGTGACCAATAACCAGTAAAATGACTGCAAGGTACCAGTCATCAATTTTTCGAAGATTCGAGGTTGTGTTTTTAGAGTTTGACTTCGTGTATGTAAACTTTTGAGCCACTGTATTTCTGAGATCAAACAAATTATGTTACATAATTCTGAAATTAAGAAACTGTAATCAATGAATGTAATAAGAAAAGAAAGTAGACATCTTAAGTATAATTCCCCATGAAAAAAGTATTTGTAAGAACAATGAAACCTTTTGAAAATTTGAGTTGAATATTTTTTACCAAAGTGTATGTAAACTTCTGACCTCAACTGTAGGTATGGACCCGTGATATCCTGTGTTCGTGAAACAAACGTCCCTTTGCCCATCAATGATACAGTTTTTGATCCGTGTTGATAATATTTAGATGTTATGTCATGGCTATTTCTGTATGCTCCCCGGTATCCTCCCCCTTTGAGTTGGTATTCTCCCGAGACCCGATCAGGGATTCACGGGACGTGTTTTTTTTGCTTCCACGGCAAGAAAAATGCAAACCTCCATGGACCTATCTAGAAGCGCTGGGACGCACTGGTGTGCTTTGTTAAGGCCAGTTAGGCTAGGCCTTAGGGCTACCCAGTAGTCCTAAAATACGGGCCAAGCCTGGCAATCAGCGCCATTGGCATTGGCGCCATGAATGATCATGATGATTGCCACTCGACGCTCACTGCAGTCAGCTCGGCAGGGCCTAGACGTCGACAGTGAGACTCTGGCCCTGTCTCGGAATAAAGGCTATAGTAGGCCTAAATGCTGACCTAGGCTACTTAAAAGCTTGGCAAATGCATTTAAATATTCTAAAACTGGAGTAAAAGCATTTCCTTGACTTCAATGAGCTTGACCTGAACATGCTGAATGCCTGAGGCTGAGGAGGCATGGTTGCTATGCATAACAACCTCTGATTGGCCGAAATAGCAGGGGCCTGTATGTGTCCCTGAGTCACGTACAGGCCTGTACGTGACCCTGATTCTGACAGCCAATGAAAGTGCAGCCATTCCTGTGATATTTCCCTGCTGAATTCGATATGTGGTGGCAATTTTGTGTTGTATGAGGGCGACTTTTACTATAGACATAGGATACTGAACGGTATGTAATCCTTCATCACCGAGAAATAAGCAGATAATAAGTCCAGAATTGCCCCGCAGCAGACAACGAGTCAGGTCGCAGTGGGTTCAGTGTTGCGGCTATTATGGTTGTCTATCATGGCCATGGGTTCGAGCCCGGGTAGTGGAAGAATTTTTTCTCCATTTCTTTTCTTTTATTTACAAAGATTTTCTCTGTTTGGATGTAAGGACTTGTCCTACTATCGATTTTCTTTCCGCTGCCCAAACCAAACATCTATCCCCCCAGCAACTATAGACATGTACGGTTAAAAGTGTACCTATGTTTACAAAGTTTTTCCAGGGTATTTTTTACTCATACAGAGATTGCAAGTAAACTGAGCGCATTCATCCCAAATACACAGCACCGTCATGTTCACAATTACCTATAGTTCACAAACATACAAAAAGCACAGCGTGTAGTGTAAACACAGAAGCGTACGGGACCGGCAAAGTTCCAAGAAAGTGCAAATGACTTTTCCAAGACACCGCCATGGTCCTCCCAGCAGCATGACGTGACGGCGTCACAACACTGTGTGCCATGTGACTTCCATTCCATGACGTCATCCATGCCGTTCTGTCAGACGCACACGCCGGGCCACAAGTAGGCCTACACAAGAACAAAACATTTAATTTTCAATAAATCATTGTAAAATGTCGATATTTTCTGGGGGACAGTCGAAAATCTGCCGGTGGTACACTATTTATCCATTACGTCTATAACTGCAGTCTCATGATCTGAACGTCACTTCGTGAATCCTGTCGCCACCAGGCTTGTCTCAATACTATATTTATACAGGCGTCGTGTTCAAGAAATTTACGTCAGCCTCTTTTGACCAACGTCAGGATTTAACTTTTGAATTCGAGATGGTGTGCATAACGCGGTGTATACAGAACAACACTTGCTGTAGCGTATCGATGGTAACCCCCGAACATGCAGCCTGGTGTCAGTTACTTTCAAATGATGGGAAACAAATCGTGAAAAATCCAATGCGAGGATCAAAGTGGAAAATGGAGGCCATTGAATGTGATTGAGGAAGTAACTCACAGGGTATGTCATAAAAAGGAAATCAATCCACGCAAATGGGTCACCTGAGCAGGCCATATGCACACTCCAAAGCGTACCTGGTACTGCTGCATAGTGAAGTCGAAGCTATGAACTTTCCATCATATCAGAAAGTTTAGCCCAGTTTGTTTCATTTCCAACAGTGGCTAAAAATAGCACGCAGTACTAAAATAGCAGAAATATGCGAGATGACGTCATTCGGCCTCGTACCTAGGCCACGCGATACAAAGGTTATATGGGACTGGCAGCACAAACGGGTTGCTGTATACCTGAACATGAGGCTGCCACTTAGGGGTGGCCTTGATATTTGCGACCGTTGACACGATATTGGATAGTCCAATCAGATGATGGTCTTTGAAAGGTTATAGGGTAATATTAAATATTCATGAACTGCTTCTGATAGTTCGACAGCGTGCTCCAGGCCGGCGAAAACGCGGGAATTCCCAAGGAAACCCCTGTTTTTTGCAATAACTGACCAATTTGCGATCAAAATGACACATCAATCCATGATTTGATCGTTCTCTGATAATGAAATGAGAATTATTACATTGTCATCTTACGTTATTGACTTTTGATGGTGTACTTTCTCAGCCCGTGCAGACATTAGACAATGGATTTTAATCGTGACTTCAGTCACTTTCATTGAAACTACATTGCGTTATATCTGTGCCGCTAGATGGCGACGCTGTACGACCTCGTAAATGAAACGGACTTTCTGATATGTGGTACCATTTCGACATTTATGGAGTTACCCATTACTGAGCATCATAGTCTTGAAAAAGACATGCAGACATCACCTCGTTCCAAGTAGGGAAATTCCGTGCAGTTGGCACAACTGGTTTGATGCCAAATGGAGCAGTCAGCGGCGCTTATATCACAAAAGACGGTAGCAAGTTCAAGCGGACCAAAACAATAGTCATACCCTTTTGCTAACGTTTGGTGCACTCATGGTAGATGATCACTCAAATCGTGCACTCTCATCGGCATTTTCCGTACACATCGTGATCACACAATGGACCGTTATCACTGCCAGGGCCGTATTTAAAGGGGCGAGGGGGCAGTTGCCCCCCCCCCCGCCAACCAAAAAACGTGATTTTCATGCGGATTTTGGGCAAAAAACGGCAAAAAGAACCAAAAAGCTAAATATGGCCCTGACATTGTAGAATTGAAGCGTAAATTCCAAAATCATGAAAATTCTACAAGATTCTGATTACATCCACACTCACATNTTCTTTCCGGCCATTCATCCATCGATTATTCTGCTTCCTTGACCATTTGTGGAATTCGTGCATATTCGGCGTTCAGCCATGTGTCGACTTCCTCCTGACGTGAAGGGTCTCCCGTTACGATCTCCTCGCACAACGCTGCTGTCTTATCACGAGCCTCCAGCATCATCAACGTGCTTTTCGATCAGCCGTCATCTTGTCGCAGGGCCTACTTCCGATAACTCAACGAAGAGCCGTCAAATTCCGCCCGGTACGGGCCGAATTCATAAAAACTAGCATTTGCTTTTTCTGGGCTTTTTCTTGAAGAGGTATTTATAAAATTTCGCTTTTGCTTCACAGAACAAGCAACTCCCTATAAGAATTAGCAGAAGCTTTGTCTGGCGAGCATTAGCTTCATCAGATAGGAAATCTTGCTTGGCTTTATAAGAAAAGGTCAATATAGGTGAAGCAATTGATTATGAATATGTTTGTGAGCAAATTCTTTGGCTTGTGCTTCTCCTTGACAAGCAAAAGCTTCGCCTTGGAGCTTTGGCTTGTAAGCTTTTGCTATGTTTTATAAATTCGGCCCAGTAAATAGGCTCGTCTACTTGTCAAATTCTCCATGCCGCCGGTGTCCTATTAATGAGGACGTTGTTGGATTTGCAATTGTATACATTGTGTACTTGGGGTTGAGCAACAGCGCGCTCTTGCTGACAAGAGCTAAGAGTATTCGTGATCGACATTGCAAAATACACTCTTGCTAATAGATATAGGATATTCTGAGAATTTCCATTGATTTCAAAGAAACGTTTTTCTGAATTATTTAATCAGTGCGTGTGGGTCGATTTCAATGAAATTTCGGGGAGTTAGAGGTAGACATCAGCAGAAACAAGAACCATTACAACAGTGTCCTGTGATACCATGACGTTCCTCTACACGTACACTGAAAAAAAATTCCCGCTCATGTCATGATGTTGAGTACTTTGCACTATTATTTTGTCCGTGAGATGGGTAGAAAGGTACTCATCGGGTACTCATCGGGCCAAGGAGCTGCATTTGGAGTTCCTTGCTGCTCGCTATGGGTACCTTTCTACTCATCTCAGGGATAAAACGAGTACCCCGAAAGTACTCAGCCTGATTAGGATTTTTTTTTCAGTGTACGTCATTATCAGTGTCGTTCATTGTTAAAAACGACGTCATCGCTGGGTGTTAGCTGAGCACGTTTTTAGTGAATGGCTACTGCGCATGCACCGTGACAGTCACAGATTACCAGTCTACGACTGGTAAACGTTTTTCCCTCCGTTTGTCTAATTCAGCTGACTGTGGCAGCCTATCTGTGGTGTACTGTATGAGTATCACGTGCCGACCAAAAGTTTGTACATTTAAGCCCGAATTTATTCATACCCCATGAAAAATTACAGGAAAAATATTTAGAAAATATCTATCAGTTGAACTGACACGGCTGTGGCTTCATTTTATGACATTCGAAATGTACAGAGATTGAAAAATATTGTCAAACTACCACGAAGATATCACAATATCGAAATATCATGAAAAACCTAACTTTTGAAAATTTCGGGTGTCTATAAAACGAAGACCTAAGACCTTAGACCCACTTATAAAACAAAGACCCTGGTAGCTATAAAACACAGACCCTACTAGAAAACGAAGACCCTTGTAGCTATAAAACGCAGACCCTACTAGAAAACGAAGACCCTGGTAGCTATAAAACGCAGACCCTACTAGAAAACGAGGACCCTGGTGACTATAAAACGCAGACCCCGGCAGGGCTTTCATGAAGCCTGCGTATGGCGTCTATTACGCATGTAAACTACGGAAATGACGCAAACATAAACAACTCTGAAGTCTCAAAAACGCAGGTAAATTCGATGATACGCTGATAGAGAAAGTGTGGAAGTCCCATTTGTATACCCAGTCTCCATTTACGCCAATAGGGCCCCGGCTGACGCAGGTATCAAGATATTGCAAGTCGCGCCAGCGTTTGCGTTTTATAGTCACCAGGGTCTTCGTTTTATAGTAGGGTCTGCGTTTTGTAGCTACCAGGGTCTTCGTTTTCTAGTAGGGTCTGCGTTTTATAGCTACCAGGGTCTTCGTTTTCTAGTAGGGTCTGCGTTTTATAGTCACCAGGGTCTTTGTTTTATAGTGGGTCTAAGGTCTTAGGTCTTCGTTTTATAGACACCCGAAAATTTCAGATATTTGATTCGCAATTGATTTCACATCACACAACCTTGTCATGGAACCTTTGTGAAGAAATATTGGCGTTAATATACCTCTTCGTTTTTGCGGCATAATTTTGAAAAACTGCATGATTTTGACGCCTTTTTCTTCCCTTTTTGCTATTTATTCAAATTACTGTCTCGTATGATTGAAGAAGTCAGAAAATTAGGTGTAATCTTTTTTCATTTGACTATGTGGGCCTGATGGCATTCGATTTTTTTCAAAATTCTTGAAATTATCAAAGTATCAAATGTGAAAATGCAACTGATATTTTGCAATTTCACAAAATAGAAGTGAGATTTTCGAAAACTTTCTTTACTGCAATTTTTAGAATTGGCCATAGTATGATATGATGTCGATTTCGAATCAAATATTTGAAATTTTAGAAAGGAGGGTTTTCATGATATTTTGAAATTGTGATATTTCTTTGATATTTTGCGCATATTTTTGAAATCTCTGTACATTCCGATTAAAAGTCATTCAATGAAGCCTAAGACGTGCCAGTTCAGCTGATGTCTATTTCTCAATATTTTTCCTGTAATTTTTCATGGGGTATGAATAAATTCAGGCTTAACTGTACAACCACAAGTCCGACATCCGTCTAGGCAGTGACGACGACAAGGACTGCCGCCTGTTGTACTAGCACTTTAAACGGCCAGGTCACTCCATTGAGCACCTGAGGTTCACCATACCTGAACTTTGCCCAGATGATTTCTGGGGCCTGTTTCATAAAGTGACTTTAAGCTAATACTACCATTAACTCAATGCATTTTCCATTTGATTAAAAGGTACCATTAGCTTTAAGTCACTTTATGAAACCGGCCCCTGAGCCGCAGAGAGTGGATTTGGATTTTGGATTTCATTCACTTTCCCTGAAGAGGAGGGACTCTTCAGAATCTTCTGGTATAAAGGAGGGCCTCTTTACTTTACTCTTTGCCGATTTACATGTACGCCCTGCATTACTTTTCCTGAAGAGGAGTGCCTCTTCATAACCTACTTACACGTAGAGAGGAGGGCCTCTCACATAGACCACCTAACTGCCCTTCCCTTTCCTCGATAGAAATTGCCTCTTCACAACATTTTATTTTAATTATTTGAGCAGCTTTCTTTTTCTATCTCCTCCCTTTGTCAGCTAAGCAGCCCCTTGTTTTAGCCTCCCAAGCTCTAAGGCCTTTAATCATTTATCAGGAATTGCTAGCTCTTTCATTCCTTGGGTTTTTAATTACCTCTCACTTTACTTTCATTGGAAGGGCGTCTCCCTTTGATTCACTTTCCTAATTAGCTCCTTAAAATTACGTTCGTGTGCTTTCGACTTTAGTGAATAATGCCTAAGAAGGCCCTTATCTGGGCCGAAAATTTGCAAAATTTTCAGACGACTGTCTCCATGGTAGATTTGCCCATGCCACTGAAGAGTATGAAACTTTGGGTGATACCTTGTGAAAAGTGACAAGAAATTTAACACATTAGTTCTCCTTAACGCCATCAAACAAATGGAAACATCAAAGCAACGGATGGATGTGTACGACCATAAAGGAATCAAACATAAAGGTTTAACTGCGAACGATGTGGTAACTGAGGGATACACTTCATGTGTTGCCAGCAGATGTCTCTCACTGCCTGAATTTTTGGCTTCACGTAATAGGCAGGAGCTTCAACTTTTTTTATGGTAGTGGGGTACATGAATCTGTAAACCTGATGCCTTGAATTCCATTTATGATGATAACAGAGCTATTTTCAGTACAATTAGTGTTCCATGTGCAAATGTACGTTAGCCTATTCAAATGTCCACAGATGACCCTGCGCTCTCATCGTTCGTGGGGTTCTCATTAATTCAGTCCTTTTGTATCATAAGATCAACTAGTCTGAATTCAACAAAATTTGCACTAAACATGCAGAAGGATCTTGCCTATCATATGGAAGAGTCATAATGCATATCTGTTGAGGTTTAAAGGGATAGTTTCCACATTTGTAAAATGCTAAATTTGTAAGTTGAACCTGACAGTGTATGTTTGATTCCTTTATGGCACGACTCGGTGAAATTGCCCGTGTAACTTCCTCGTCAATAAACTGCATTGATTATCGCCCCGGGGTGCCCTTTTTTGTGACGCCCATTAATTGGGCCCGATGGCGTGCGTGATCGTATTCATGCCCTCAGGGCAACACGGTGGGCGATTTTATCTTCTGAGGGAAACCATGTGCGGTTCATTAAGTTCAATCTCAATCCGTCGACAATTTTCCCATTCAGTGCATGTTTAAAATGGTTGCTGCAAACGGTGCTCTTTGCACTTCCTTCCAAAGGTGTCAGACAGATTGAAGTGAATACCGATGGCAAACATTTCACAATGGTTGTCGTGTGACTCACAGTAGAGAAACGGTATTATGTAATAACCAGGATTTACTCCATGAGACAACAAGCTTCAAACGTTAATGCGAATACAAGAGATAGCACGACGCACCATTGTTACATGTAGGCTACGTTGTGTATATTTTACCGCGTGTGGCGCCTCATATGTCGACATCGCACGGAGAATTCTCGTTTTACAGTTTGGTCGAAGCTGGCGCCTGTTTGACAAGTGAGAATTGCATTGAGGAAAACTACACTGCATCTCGGAGGACCAGTAACTTTTCGTGAGAACTAAATGCATGGATGTTGTGAAAGGACTTAGAGCCAGTAGCTAAACTCGCTTTGGGTCATTTCGAGAGTATTTCAACCGCATGATTGTTTCCGCCATATCTAAAGTACAACAATGATGTCAGAAGCTACCGAACCAAAACAGCCCGTGCACGACCTCTCCACTTTGCGTACACTCTATACGTTCATCACGAGGTATATGTGGTTACCTACAGTCACCCTCGGTATCCCAGGCAACATAATGTGCATACTAGTCAGTTTACGTGAAGGAAACAGAAAGGTCTCAACTTGCATATACATTGCAGCTCTTGGCACTGTTGACACCATCTTACTTTCTATAACGGTAATTTCCTTTCTACAGGTATTCTGGGTGGAGGTTGATAAAACGGAGCTGCAGCTGATGTAAGTTTCAATCGTTTTTGACTTGGGTTGGCTTTTGACGAAAATAAGTCGCCAGCAGGTTAAAAGGAAGACGTGACGCCAAGCACTGAATCTGGTGCAGGTACAAATATCGGCCTGGACCCCACCAAGAACTGGAACACATTTTACCCATCTGATTCTCACCAGTCTATCTGGCCTGACGGCCATCTAGCCTGGTTTGAATCCATCACATTTCCCGCTTCTGAGGAGAAAAGATGCATTTTTTTAGTGGCCAACCGATATAGGGTACAACATAACAGTATATTACATGCAAAAACTAAACATTGCTTTACGATTGTGAAAGCATTTTATTCATCCTGTTAGCTATGTCATGCAATAGCCGACTTCATATACGCCCACGCCCAGGGAACTGTACATTAGATTCGAGTAAAGTCGCACATGGTAGATTTTTTGGTCGTATGCGACGACGAAATATAATGTTGCATGCGAAAAAAAAAATCGCCCGTTTGTGTCCACGTGAAGGAACAGCACCTTTAGGTGAAAGAGAAATTTTGTTAGTTCTCTCAAGCAATATCCAGAGCGGAAAATTCCGTTGTGGGATGGGGTCGCAAACACGCATTTGATATGGCGAAAGGTATAATAGTGAGGTTTCGCAAATCTGACGAAACACGAAGTACGAAATACGAAATTGGGCTTAATTTCCAGGACCTAATGTATTTCTGGAGATGGCTGGTACCACAAATGTCCCTGCTGCCAGTCTTAGCATGTCATGTAAAACCGAGAGAGTTATGGTGCGTCTTGAATTTTTAAATTTCCACTTCGAAAATACGACGAAGTGGAAACGAAAGATAAATTTCAAAGTTTAAAGATAACGTATCACGGATATTTTCGCGGGCCACGAAAATCATTTTTTAGCTCAGCTGACCAAAGGTCAGCGGAGCTAGTCATATGTATACTGAGTGGCGTCCGTCTGTGTGTGTGTGTGTGTGTGTGTGTGTGTGTCGT
>NMRB01000177.1:516530-532647 GCA_002633025.1 Notospermus geniculatus | reverse complement strand
ATTTGAAATAAAAACACTAAATGTGATGGTACCAAATGCGTATTGAACGGAGGGGTGGTAACAGAACAGCCAGTGAAATACAGGTGATGACTGCGAAAGATGCCAAGGGTTTGTGCGAGCGTAGTCGGAGGGCGGAGCGATGTCACAACCCTTGGTAGCCAAGATGGTTTACACATGCAACTTTTCATATGCAACTTCATGCAACTTGTTGCATAAACCTGATGAGACCAAAAATTTCATCAAAGTTGCATGTGTAAACGAGCATGCAACTTGTTGCAACTACCTACTGCAACCTGTTGCAAAATTAGGATCCAGATCCTATTTTCTGGTGAAGTTGCAACAAGTTGCACGTCGCTGGCCAAAGAGAATACAGCAAAAAATCATGTGACGTCTACTAAAGCCAAAATGGCTTTGCCGAATAAAGGATTCCCGCCACAATTCCTGCAACTTGTTGCGAACTAATGCAACTTATCGCACTGAATGTTGCAATGTGTAAACGTCACAAATAGACTGCAACAAGTTGCAGGTTGCAGCAACTTGCAACTTGGTGCAACCTAGTGTAAACCGCCCTTAAGAACTATTCTTGCCAAATATTGAAACTATGATTGTGACCGACTGCGGTTGAGGGCATGAATAAATTCATTCAAATCATTTCCATATTCAGCGGGAAAATACGCCGGGCTAGTCACCATCGCCACGTTAACGTTGTGAATTTTACACTTCATCATGGACACTACCACTATAAAGAGGAAGGGAAAGCCAGACTTGTTTTGAGCAGCAACATGCAGAAGGAGGTCTATCATCTAGCACGAGTGGAATTTCTCCGACGTTTCTCTGCCTGACAAGTTCATGAACAGACATGTCGATTCTACATGCGAGTATGAAATACCTAACAAACCGGTGACGATCCGTTGCACACAATTCGACACCGTTTAATAATAGTTTTTCCACGGTACAATATTATTGCACAATATGGGGCCCAAAATGGGTGGCATGTGTTTCTGGCATAATGGATGGAAGAAAGATTGGCAATAATATTGCCCATTTTGATCCTCATATTGTGCAATAATATTGTACGTGGATAGGCCGCTTTAAGTCTGTTTGTATAGCTCGATTGCTTGATCGCGTTGTCGATTGGTAAAGGCGGTGACAGACTGATCCGTATACGACCGGTTTGCTGCTCCGCTTGAATCACTCTCTACTCATTTCCTTTTGATGTGACAGACGGGTGCGTATCCGACTCGACACGGCACGTTATCCCGCACCGAATTAAGCAAGGTTCCCTGGCACACGGATCCGATCCGTTTCCTGTCCGTTTGCCCCTAGTTTTCCGGATACGACAACGCTGAAGTCCATTTGATAGATTTTTGACGGACCTGAACCGGACCAATTCCGTGTGCCAATGAACCTTGCTTCAATCGGCTGGGCGATTTTTACAGACTGCGGATACACATCGCTGACCTTTTATGGATATTTTTCCTATTAATCCTATTTTTCCGACTTGGACGAATCGCTTCCTTCTTCATAAGCGGCCTATCCACGTGCAATATTATTGCACAATATGAGGATGAAAATGGGCAATTATTGCCAGTCTTTCTCCCATCCATTATGCCAGAAGCACATGACACCCATTTTGGGCCCCATATTGTGCAATAATATTGTACCGTGGAAAAACCGCTTTAGGCAACCATGGCTAAAATGACCATGTGCAGTAGACTTGTCGCACTACAGGGTGTATCAGAAAAAATTAGACTCTAAAAAAATGTCACAAAATAAACATGGAGGGGAGTTTTGAAAAACTGGCTATATCCCTTTGTAGAGGATATGATTCGGCATCGAATGATACCAGTGTCGTTGTTTACACTTCAAGTTTCAATGAGCAGGGACCGTTTGAATTTTGAAAAATTGAAGTCCTTTGCGCACAGTAATGTGAGGGTTAAAATTGAATCTGTCACAGTGAATGAAAAGTTTAGACTGAGTTTTACCCACGTGCCAAAGTGATTTTGAAATAATTAATTCCTTCACCCTCTAATCCCAAAACCAAAAAGTCTCATTTCTGAGTTGATCCTCACCAAGTGTGAAGAAACGCAATTTTTTAATATGGCCTGACCATTTACACAGTGCACTGGCGTGAGTTTTTGGCTTGTGGCCAGTGGTATGGGTGACAAATGGTCAAGCCACAGTAAAAAATTACGTTTCTTTACACTTGGCAAGGATCAACTGAGAAATGAGACTTTTTGTTTCGGGGTTAGAGGGTGAAAGGATTAATTATTTCAAAAACGCTCCGGCACATTAGTAAAACTCGGTCTAAGCTTTTTATTCACGTTGACAGATCCATTTTTAACCCTCACATTTCCGTGCGCAAAGGACTTCAATTTTTCAAAATTCAAACTGTCCCTGCTCATTGAAACGTGAAGTGTAAACAATGAATCTGGTATCATTCGATGCAGGCTCACATACTCTACAAAGGGATATAGACAGTTTTTCAAAACTGGTCTCTATGTTTATTTTATGGTGATTTTTTTGAGAGTCTAGTTTTTTTCTGATACACCCTGTATAGTACGTTCAAGTCATCTGGAGCTCGATGGGCGGACCTTCGGTTGTCAGGCAGACCTTGGTATTGTTGGTGAAGTCTGGCCATTGACATGCGTTTTATTGACAGGACACTTCCAGCCAATCCCACGCCTGTGGCTGTGTTCAATTTCAAATCAAGGTCTAGTTGTATGTTCAATTTCAAACCAAGGTTCAGCTGGTTAGAAAACAATGTGCGTTGAACCGTTTAGAGTAAACCTTAAGTTCATTGTGGTCTAGTTACTAAGGGTTTGATTGACATACGCCCATCGAGTTCCAGATGACTTAAACGTACTATAGTCTGTCACGGCCCTCCGTTTTTTGCTGTGTCGGACACGTGCTGGACGGATACGTATCGCACACGGAACGGACCACTCTGTCACCGCCTTTACGTGTAGATGTTACCGGATTTTACCACGTATTTTTTATACGATCATACAAAACAGGAATACACGTCCATTCTGCGAAACGATTGCGGAAGAAGACAAAGGTTGAGACAAAGCAAATGGAGAACGTCTTTTCAAACAGATAGTCATTTTGAATTTGAAAATTGAGCTCCGAAATGGCATTGTCTACAAAATTCAGATTGAAGGCGTCGCCATGCTCGTATTGCGATGCAAGTCAGTTGATGAAGTATGTCATTTACAAAGGATCAAGTCCATAAAACTCACCATATTTCATGGCCTCAAACTTTCTTTGTCGGCCAATTTTCGATTCCGTCATTTTACAAAAACTGGGAATCAGTAATAATTTTTTAGATTTTTAATCATAGCAGTGGTCAAGTAGGCCTATGCATTTGTGAAAGGCGTTAATCAGTGACCTGGGGGAAATCATAATCCCTTATTGGGAATGTATGTGAGTGTTTTATTGCCCTCTGTGATTGTTTCCATGTTGGCAAATTACAAATTACAAATAATGTTTATTGTTACCAGTAGATTTTACATCTAAAAGTCCGATGGGTGTTGCCCATGTTAGTTTTCCAAGTAGTCTACAGTGGACACAATCACGCTACACCGTGCCTGTACATTAGCCTTTACAAAATGTAGGCCCAATTTTCAAAAAGTTAACTTCTTTAAAAAACTTTTAATTGAAAAAAATCAGCCATATTCATGTTGAACACACATAACTCAATATATTCTGGAAGGATTTTGAGTGTTTTCCAATGCTGAATTTGTACACAATTCTGCAGAAAATGTATGTGGTCTCATAAATTTAACACGCAATCACGGTGTAGAGTGATTGTGTCCACTGGTCTAGGAGGTAACAAAGATTTAATGCACATCTCAAGTACAAAAACTTTTTTGGGTTTGGGGGTTAGTTTCTGTCCCACTGACCACAAAAACCCAATTCATACGAGGGTCGGATGAAAAGTTTTGAGCCTCACTATGAAGGAGTGATGCCAAGTCAAAGAAATTTGGCATGGGTTAATTTCAACTTTTAAGATGACTAACTGACTGGTTTGTTTTCAGGTATCAAGGTATTTTGTCATTTTTTCCCGAGTTTGAATTTTGGAAGTTGTGAATAATGTTGCAAATGGACAAAACTGAGTATACCGTTCTGTAATCAAGTATCTGAATTTAAAGGGGTTAACTCCCAAGCAAATCCATGCCGATATGGTTGATACATTAGGAGATAATGCTCCTTCGTTTGCCACAGTTAAACGGTGGGAAGCGGAATTCAAGAGGGGGAGAGAGCATTGAAGATGACCCAAGGTCTGGCCGACCTTCAACTGCACGCACCCAGGGGGTGGGGGGTGGGGGTTGTGGACTACCTTCCAAAGGGCCAAGCCATAAATGGAGAGTATTATGCCACCTTGCTGAAGCAGCTCCGCTACTAAGGCAAACCCCCCGGGAAAGTTGAGAAAAGGTGTCTTTGTTTCATCAGGACAATGCACCACCTCACAAGTCAGTCATTTCCATGGCTACACTGCGTGACTGTGGCCTCGGACTTATCCAGCATCCACCAAACTCTCCTGGTTTGGCACCATCGGACTTCCATCTCTTCCCAAACATGGAAAAGCAATTGGCTGGAAACCAGTTTCAGTATGATAATTTCGTGAAAACAGCTGTTGAGGACTGCTCTTGAGAAGCAGGAGGAAACCTTCTACGCCACAGGGTTCCAGGCGGTGCAGCACCGCTGGCAGAAGTCTGCGGGCCAGCAAGAGGACTATGTTGAAAAATAACCAGGACAGAACCGTATTATCCAAGGGCATCATAGTGAGGCTCAAAACTTTTCATCCTACCCTCGTATGTTCCGCAAATGGTGCGTTTGGAAAATACAGCCGTTTGAATTTTGGGTACTGACTTTATCATTGGAGCAAAATCAGCATTTGTACAGGGGCTTGGAAACTGATGTACAGCTAACTTTTAAATGGGTGACTTGAGGCCCTATAAATGTATTGTCAATAGATAGAAACATGGGCCCACTTAATCAGATTAGCATATTCTTATTTGCTTTTATTTGCTATATGATGAGAAATTCGGAAAAAGACGTAAAACCGTCATTCATGTCATTTCTAACATGATAAAATACGTAAGAATATGTTTTCCAGTCTCAGTGGGCCCATGTTTCTATCTATTGGCAATACATTTATAGGGTCTCAAGCCACCCATTTAAAAGTTAGCTGTACATCAGTTTCCAAGCCCCTGTACAAATGCTCTGATTTCGGTCCAATGATAAAGCCAGTACCCAAAAATTCAAACAGCTATATCTTCCAGCTGTATTTTTGCGGAACTTAAGAATTGGGTTTTTGTGGTCAGTGGGATAGAAACTAACCCCCAAACCCAAAAAGTTTTTGTACTTGAGATGTGCATTAAATCTTTGTTAGCTCCTGCATTGAAGGACTAGTGCATGAGGAATGAGTTGGTTGGGCAGAGGCCTCGCCGGACTGCCACTGTATACTGTAAAGTTGAGTTGCTGTGTATATACCTGTTGTTCGGTTTANGGGACCGAGGTTTAAAAAGGTAGGTTTCTGACAAAAACTAGGTTTTTATCAAAAACCTACTTTTTATGGCATAAAACTTAGTTTTAGTCAAAAAACTTGGTTTTTTGACTGATAAACTTAGTTTTATGGAATAACTGGACATTTCAGTGCAGAAACTTACATTTTTGTCGATAAAATGGGGGTTGTTTGGCATAAAACCAGGTTTTTTGTCATAAAATATAGGTTTTTTACAAAAACTAAGTTTTTTGACAGAAACCTATATTTTATGAAGCAAAAAACTAAGTTTTCTTCTATAAAACTTGGTTTTACACAAAAACTAGGTTTTTGCTCAAAAAACTTAGTTTTTGTCAAAAAACCTATATTTTCTCCACAAAAACTAAGTTTTATGAGCAAAAAACTAGGTTTTAGTGCAAAAATGTAGGTTTTTTGAATAACTGGACAATCCGCTTGCCATATGCGTCTGGGGCCAGACTCTGATCCAAGCGTAGGAAGCGGAGCGAGATCAGAGGCTGGCGGTGCGAGACTAGCGTTTGGAGAACCGTCCGTATCATTATGCCCACTGTTTGTTCGACATCGATGTTGTTTTTTGATGATTAATTGAGCCTAGATGCTACATGTATATGTTTGAGGGAAACGGGAGCCTGTGGAGGAGGGATAGTGTGTAAGTTCGAGCCGGGAGTTCGAGTGATATGGTATCAGTGACGAGTGTACATGATGATGTATTATGTGATGCACTAGGCATGTTAGGCCCACAAGATTTAGTATGATTTCTCAGGTGTTGTATTGTTCTTTCAGTGAACCGTGTTCATCGTGTTGTGTTGTGTTTCGACCGTATCGTCTCGTCACCGATGTGGTATTGGAGTTGGTAATACATGAGTGTCAACAAAACCCAGTCTTCCCGTTTGGTGTTCGTCATTCGCATTTCATCCCTCACACCTGTAGTGTGAACTGTAGTGAGAATCTAAGTGAGAATACACTTTTTAATTAAACAGTGGCATCGACACTTTCCTACATTGTGTTTTGAACGATCGCTAGACCCTGCCACACATTCATCCCTCAAACATACACTGTGGAAGGCCTTTGACGCCAAGACCAGATACTTTGAATACTGAGCCAGCCAGGGGTTCCTTCCAAATTTCTTCGTCTGTCAGAATGGCTCTGTCACTTGTTACAAATATATCTTCATAATTTCTCCCTCGAAAACAAAGGGAAGTTATGTATCTCGTCGGCAACTTCACCTCTTGAATGATTTTTCCTGTAAAAATAATACATGTATATTTAAGGGTTATGAAAAGTGACTCGAAATCTCGAATTTTTGACGCAGAAAATCTGACTAACTGCGCACTAAATGGTGCAAATAAGGCTCGGGACACCTTCTTATGACGGCTCCCTAGGGCCCCCGAGCCTTGTTTTCCAAATTTTTTGTGCAGTTGGTCAGATGTTTCGCGTCAAAAATTCGATATTTCGAGTCACTTTACATAACCCTTAAAGCATCATACATTTATCAACAGAACACGCTCAGCGTTGCACAAATGGGGTGATACGGGCCGATAGGTCGCTGAGGGAGTTTCAGCAAGGCTCCGTATCTGTATGGCTTTAATTTAAAATGCATAGGTCGTTCCTACATAGCACAGTTGCCATTCCAATGACGTTCTTTTCGGAAGTGGATCTGTTAGAAGGCAATGCATTTCAATTTTATGGGGAAGCACCGGGCCGCTGGATGATTCTGATTGGCCGATGCCATACATACACACACGACCGATGTACACCGTATACCCCAGTGTTCGAGAGTGTACACAAGACTGTTCGAATCTACGTGCATTTGAATGATTTTTAGTTGCCTCAACCTCGTTCCCAGGGCTTAACGTTGGCTTGTTAAGCCCTGGCTTCAGAACCGAATACCTCGGCTGTGATTGGCTATCGGCCTGATGTCATACCCAATTTGAAATTTGAAATACCCAGGAAAATGGATTAAAATATGGTTTTATTTTATTTTATATTTCATATCATTGCAAACATTATTCTTTCTGATGATAGACATAAATGTTCATAATACAGTTTAATGAAAATATATTTTTACAATCATTTACTGTAACCGAGGTTGAAATAAGCGTTGGGGACGAGGTGCCAAGAATCTTGGAAGTGAATCCAGGGTCTAACGACCGAAGCCGAAAATGACCTCGTCCCAAGGCAAAAGCAGAAGCAATTTCGAGTTAGATCCTGGGGGCGAGGTTGCTTCGAGCCCTAGCGGTGGCTTTGGGAACCAAAATGAATGTAATGGTCTTTTACCTGTTTTAGAAGAATACACATTAGCTCCGAGCATCCCCGGCTATCCTTGGTTGGAGACCGTCATTTCTTTTGCACACCTGGTATGTGGCAGCATCGTCCCTTTTTTTTTAATTATCGTCGTTTGCAACATTTGGATCATTGTGACCCTGCGAATAGCTGCAAAGGGAAGAAAGGGTATGGGAGTCGCCGACAGCAATGAGGAGAACAATGAAACAGGTACACGACATTTGACCCGGATGTTGATAGTTGTGAGCGCCGTCTATGTCGTCTCACTTCCCTTCCGTTCCGGTTGTACGAGTTGGTTTTTTCAACGTCGGCGGTGAAAAATCAGTACGATATGAGTCAGCCATATTGGCGGTTGAGGCAAAATACGCAGCAGTTCTATCTTTTATTATGTGTTTGGGATTGGAATTATGGGGCAAATTTTTACTTATATTGTATTGGAGGTGGGCGAAGGTATCGAGCAGATGTAAGGGCTATTTTAAAAAGAATGTTATGCAAAAGACAACAAATGGAAACTTTCCGCGGTGTAGCTTGATACGACATTGACTTACAAACTAAAGGTCGGGGCACACTTGCGATTTTTCGAGCGATTTTCTAGGCGACCGGTCTTGGGACCACAGCAGCGACTGAACGTATTTTTATTAAGACCGCCACCACCTCACAAGGTGGCGGTCTTCATTGGTTTCACTGGATTTCTCTCTCTCGATCTCTCTCTCGATCTCTCCGTCCAATCTGTGGTTTCGGCAGGATAACTCAAAAAATACGCCACGTATCGCGACGAAACTTTCAGGAGTTGTGGATATGCATGTTACACGGAAACCTATTGATTTTGGGGGTCATCCGCCAACAATGAACTGTTTAATTAGATGAAGTCTGTTGTCCTAACGCATTTTACCTTTGCCCATGACGTCAACAACCCATGACGTCGGGCCTAAGAACGCAGCGTCACCACGACGTCGAGCATGACGCTGCAGCGTCACTCGCGGCAGCGGGGTTTTCGCTGACGTCATCGCATCTCGGATCAACTGTGACGCCACGCACAGCACGTTTCAGGTCCTCTGGCCGATCAGCGATCGAAGTGAATTTGTAGGCCTAGGCCTAGCTACCCGTATTTCGCGGAAAATGACACGCACATTTGTCTGAAATCAGTAACATTTTTATGGTCATGACCCGACCAGTTTACAAATTTTGAAATTTAGTAGGCCTAGGCCTAACTTTGAAAACAATAACCCCCTGCTCTTGGCTGCCGCGAAACACGCTTCGCACTGTAGAGCCGTGTACATCTACATCATAAATGTAGATGACGCATGTTCAGTCCCAATATCATCAGTTTCTACATCGCCCTATTAAACATATTTACAAAATTCATCAGTGAATTTTCAAGGGCGGTCTTCAAATTGACTCGCAAGTCAATTTTCTAGTTTTTTTTGAGTTTTTGTTGACTCGGACCTTCATCAGGTCTGAGGATGGGTCGAAAGCTTGTCTCAATATATCCTAGTTGATTTAAAAGACGGTGTTACCTATTTCATTTCTACTCATTCATTCAACGATCAACACGGCTACCTCTATAATAATTAACACACTTTCCTCTGATACCTACCGACAGATCAGGGCTGGAAGAATTTTTGAATTTCACGCACTGCACAGAGTGAGTTGTGCAGCCACCGCCGGCATATTGTTACTGCCTGTTGTTGTGAAGAGGAAGAAGTACTATGGTTGTCAAAAAGATGGCAGCACCGCAAAACTAGCATCTGAAAGGGTGGTCATTTTACCCGAGGGGCTATTTTACCCCACTCTCCCCTAAACTGGCCAGTTCTGGAACTTGTTCTGCTGAGAGAACGCCTATACACGCTTCCTAAAAAACAAAAGGAAGTGACGTAAATGGAGGAGGCTGCCATGACAACCATGCAAACATGGAATTTCACTTTCGCACGGCTCGCTGATCTGGATGCAGTTTCTTGGTAGGCCTAGTTTTTTAGATCAATGTTCACATTATGGTTGTCAACAAGGACTGACGTGTAATTCAATGACACTTAATTGAGTGTGTCGTTTCATTTCTTTGATGAATACAGAGCGGAATTCGTCGACGTCATGCCATCGTCATGGTCTCGTTTGGTATGCATTGCATAAGCACTGCAGTGCCAGTGCATGAGTGCACATGTAACCAAGGTAACTTATTAGGCTAACTCGGCTGAGGTTGCCGGTAGGCCAGCGCGTGCTAGGCCTAATGAATGAAGGCCGGGGCGAATTGTAGGCATGAGATGTGCAGGCTAGGTCTACTATGTAGGCCTAGTGGTGTAGTGGTGTAGTGGTTCGGGTCTCCGACTAGCGGTCAGAGGATCCCGGGTTCGAATCCCACTGGGCGTGAGACTTTGGGCAAGTCTCTTTACCTCACTGGCCTCTCTCCACCCAGGTGTATAAATGGGTACCGGTCGGAAATGCTCAATTGTAGCGCTGAATGAGCAGCTCATCTGAGTTCTACTGAAAGGTTTCAGCACAGACTGGGGTTAAAGTGTAAAGTCGGATGAGAACCTCTACCGTAGTTGATATCAGACTATATAAACCCAAACTTTAGCCTACTAGGCCTACCGGCGGTAGGTCGTGTATGAAGGCCTAGGCCTACGTCTATGATCATGATC
This sequence comes from Notospermus geniculatus, assembly GCA_002633025.1. Lineage (NCBI taxonomy): Eukaryota > Metazoa > Nemertea > Pilidiophora > Heteronemertea > Lineidae > Notospermus > Notospermus geniculatus. The sequence continues at coordinate 522,201 of NMRB01000177.1, read as the reverse complement.
AGCAGCAGCAAATCCTCCATTTACGTCACTTCCTGTTGATTCGAAATCTATTAAAAGGGGGCAGCACAATTATAGGAAGCGTGTATAGCTTGAACGAATTACAAGAAAAGGGACCATTTCATTTCCTGACTGTAACAATTGCGAAATTAGAATATCGTGTGTGGATCAGGGTAACAAAGGAAATCAAGACCACTCCGCTGACCACCAAGGTCCAAGAATGGAACATGACACGAAGAACTAGCCCACCCCAGTGACCACAAAAGCCAAATAGTCTGGGAGCTAACTAAGATTTAATTCACATCTCAAGTACAAAAACTTTTTTGGGTTTGTGGGTTAGTTTCTATCCCACTGACCACAAAAACCCAATTCTTAAGTTCCGCAAATGGTGCGTTTAGAAGATAGAGCCGTTTGAATTTTGGGTACTGACTTTATCATTGGAGCAAAATCAGAGCATTATATACAGGGGCTTGGAAACTGATGTACAGCTAACTTTTAAATGGGTGGCTTGGGACCCTATAAATGTATTGCCAATAGATAGAAACATGGGCCCACTGAGACAGGAAAACATATTCTTACGTATTGTATCTTATTGGAAATGATGGTTTTTCAGAATTCTGGCCCGGCGGCCATTTTAAATTGATAACTTACTGTTTATTGAATTTCTCATCCTATAGCAAATAAAAACAAATAAGAATGCTAATCTCATTGTATGGACCCATGTTTCTATCTATTGGCAATACATTTATGAGGTCTCAAGCCACCCATTTAAAAGTTAGCTGTACATCAGTATCCAAGCCCCTGTACAAATGCTCTGATTTTGGTCTGTATCTTCTAAACGCACCATTTGCGGAACTTAAGAATTGGGTTTTTGTGGTCAGTGGGATAGAAACTAACCCACAAAGCAAAAATGTCTTTCTACTTGAGATGTGCATTAAATCTTTGTTAGCTCCCAGACTAAAAGAATCGAACCCACCAAAGCACTACCCCACTGACCACCGCAGTCAAAGAATCCAACCCATTACCATACCCAGGTACTACCAGAATGAGCAGGCCTAGCCTGCAACCCTATGATAAAGTAGAATATAAAGCAGATGTAAAAGTGTTTACATCATGACGTCACTTTTCCTTCACACATAAAAAGCGTAAAATTAAATGTCAGGTGAAAAAAGATCAACAGTTACTTAAAACAGCAGTCCAGAGCGGACAACCAACCTGAACAACAGGGCACAAGCCTCCAAAATAATCTGGTGACGTTGCGTCGGTTTGTGACCCTGACGAACAACAGTCAATTCCGCCATTTTGCGTAGGGTTTTGTGATGCGTCGCGCCGCACACCGCCGGTGTCGGGAGCATACTTCCGCGGTAAAAGTAGTTCCCGAAGAAATGACATTTCTGATAAATATTTGCTCCTTTTACTGTATTTTATGATGATTTCCGATGAAGTAAATATACATGTATTTGAGTCCATTTTTTCGCATATTTACATCAGAAGACCCATAATAGAATATTTTATTGCTCCGGGAATGGCACACAAATACGCACTGCATCAGAACAACGAAATGCATGTCAGTGCGCTGTACATTCTGTAGTGTATGGCATGATGGCGGGAATTCCGGGCGGAAACCCCGATTTGGCCGAACAAAAACGCACAATAACTCGCAAAATCTTAGTAAAATTCACTTTTGTGTGTCATATTGTATTAAATTAACCCCAAACTGCCATCGTTAGGTTCTTTTTCGACACAAAAGTGATGAGTTTCACCGGACTACATCTTCTAGTGGATGAGTTAAAGTAGTACGAAAGTAGATCCAGGTTGTTCGGTCGCCGTATCACTATCTCAGCTATAGGTGGGGGCGCAATAATATCTTTAAGATGGCGGCGTTGATTTTTCCTCCGGGACTAAATCCCAAACCCACGTCTCGCAATATCTCGCGGGATTTGGTCTCGGTGTTCCTGTTGAGCGGACAACATGCGACTACCATCCAGCGCTAACACAAAAGTAGCACACTTTTCACGATTTTTCTGCCTGAAAGGAATGGGAGTCCAAGCATTACAACTACCTATATGTAATTACAATAGGCTGCAATTGTACGATGATATCCGAATGGTCATGGCGTCTAGTCATGGCGTCACATCCTCATCCCTCGTTGAACAATAAGGGATCTAGGTCCTGTCACAACGGCTTCAATAGAGAGCTTTCGCAACGGTCCGGTTAGGCCCAACGACGACGTTTATCTATTGTTCGGGTAGACTCACACAATAGATAAACGTCGTCGTAGGGCCTAACCGGGCGGTTGCGAAAGCTCTCTATTAGTAACAGTCAGCCGCGCATCGCCCAAAGACGGCAGCAAAGTTTTAGCGGACCCCAACACAATTTCCCCGATTTGACCTGGTTTTTTTAGGGGTGAGCCCCATAAGCAAGTTCTTGTTTTAATTGGCTACCTCGGGCAAGGAATTTTTAAGGTAGCCTATTCTACCCACAGATACCACGTCGTGCCTTCGCCAGGATTCGAACCCACGCCCCTGGTTGTGAGTCCAGCATCCTAACCATTCGGCCACGATTGGTGCTCAATCAATCATGAATCGGGTCCACTCGGCATCAAACTGGACCATAGTGACTCCTATTGGTTAAGTGACTGACTGCTCCTATTCACGAATTAACCTACATGCCTGGGTGCTGTATATGACATGGGCCTACATGTACTGAAGTTGTCCTGCAGGCGAGGTAGGTTAACGATTCGCGAATAACATTCTTGTAGAAGATTTCGTCATATTGCTCTTTCAGTAAACTACTTAGTTTTGACTGTTTTGGACGTACATGTAAGGTAGGGGCCGCTAACTTAGAATGTGATAAAAAAGTACTTCGTGTGGTAGGCCTACGGTAGGGTTAGTGTCGATGTTGGCGTACGTTTGGCCGTGGATGCGAGTCAGGCAAACGGGGGTGGGTCTTTTGGTGGCAAACGCTGTAGCAACGCCGACCTGATCTGACAATGGCCCGTATTTTAAAATGCTCCCCAACGTAAAGGAGTTCCTCACGGCTATTGTTCTCCTGTTGAAAAACATCTCTCGTGGACTAGATTATGAATAGCGAGTCACATCAGACACAGTTGTTCATCAGCCAGATATAATGCAGCGGTCAATGGAAACTCTGTGCCCCCCCCCCCGGTCAGGAATTCGACGTTATTTCGACGCCTAGGAATTTGCTGGGGGTCAGGATTTCGACATTTTTTCACCCCAGGGCACAAGACCAATCGACAGGAATTCACAGCTGCCCCCAGGCATGTGGGGTCAGAGTTCGTTACTTTTTTACCCTTGCTTTGAAAACAGTTCGACATAAGTTCACCTTGGGCACTTGGGAAAAAATAATCAAAAAGAATAATCAAGGTGGTCATAATACCCTGCCAATGTCATGGTGCCTTTTGATGAAATACTTTTATCCTTGTTCTCGCGCGCATAGTCCCGGCTTTTCCAGACAAATGTACCCGCCACATTACAACAACCACTGTGAGAAAGCTATTATGAAATTCACAAAGCTTTATAGGCATCAAGCAAAATCTTACAAACTTTGCACGTTTTCCCGCAGATCCTGGCACGAGACAGCAGCGCATCCAACAACGTTCGGTATACGGTACCGGTAATATTGTGCTACAGCAGTGCACGATTTCCAACCACAGTGTATTATTTCGACAGGATTTCGACGCGAATTCGACACGCTCTCATAATCTGTTTCGACAGGAATTCACCAAAAAACATATCCACGTTTTTCAGGCATTCGACGATTATTCACCATCGTATTTCCTTCATTTCGACAGGTTTTAGACGTTTTGCTAATTCAGACTTCGACAGAATTTCGACGGTCTCGGCGTCGAAATAACGTCGAATTCCTGACCGGGGGGGGGGGGGGNGGGGGGGGGGTACAGAGTTTCCATTCACCGCTGCATAACTCATCCCATAGCACCAGCGCATACATAGATTCATTGAAACTATTCCAGTCTGTGGCTGTACAGTATTTGACAAAAGTTTATCTCCACCTAATACCTTGAATATTTCAAATACTACTGGGCCAATTTTAATACGGTTTATTCCACATGAAAGTATAATCTTGTTGGTCATAAATCTGTATCAAAATGTTGGATATTTGGAAATATCGTAATTATGTAATAGCTCATCAGAAAAAAACCAAAACATCAACATGTTTATTATATAATTTTTTGCGACTTTTGTTGCAGCTTTGATGGATGGAACCTTCTAAAGACTTTGTGATTTGTTTCATCAAAATCTCTTGAGTGGTTGCTTATATATTTGAGATTATCAAATTTTCGATAATTTGAAAATTTTCAATTTTCCACTAAATTTTGATATCAGTAAACAGAGCTCACCTAAAACCGTAGAAGTATGAAGTTTTGGAACTTTTAGTGTAAACTGGTTACATGTAGAAGTTAAGCATGTTTTCAAAATATCAACATTTCTGCCCAAATAACGCAAACATGGCAAAAAGTCCCAACATTTTGTAAACCCGTATTCCGAGGTTAGCTTCATCACCACCTGATACCTTGAATATTTCAAATACCACTGGGCCGATTTTAACACGGTTTGTTCCACATGAAAGTATATCTTGTTGGTCATATTTCTGCATCAAAAGTTTGGATATTTGGAAACATCATTATGCTATAGCTCATCAGGAAAAAAACTAGAAATCAACTTTTTTATTATGTAATTTTTTGTGACTTTTGTTGCAGCTTTGGTAGAGTGGAATGTTTAAGGATTTGAGGCTTTGTTTCTATGTTGAGTGGTTGCTGAGATATTTGAGATTATCAAAAGGGGATGTTTCACTTTGAATTGAAGATTTCGATTTGTGATCCGTGGGAAAACTGAAAGAGTATGATCTTGCAATTTGCAGGGATAATTCTGTGTTTCAGACCAATTTCAATGGTACAACAATCAATTACATTTGAAGTATTTTTTAAGACAATGGGTGTTTGAAGCCTTGAAGTTTCACATTAGAACCAAAATATTTCTAAAACAACTTGGATTATAGGTTTGCAAATGAGTCAAGTGTAAAATAGAGGCAAAATATTCCAGTTATATTCAATGAAAGTACCAAAATAAGTCAAAAAAAGTAGTTTGATATCACTCATTTGGAAGAACATGAACACTCTGAAGATCCTTAGGCCTATTGTTGACTGCCATTGTCAATACAGTCATAACAGCGACATAACAGGACTGGATGACTTTTTTGGCAACTTGGGTTCAACCATTCATCTGAACGGGGTGTTGTTTTTGGCATAAAAAGTGTTACAAGCTGATTCAGTGAGGTAATCTGTCTAATAAAACATTCTTTTGAATGGTCATCAACCTCCACTTACTGCTCTGTAATTAAGGAAAGGCAAGTCATGTAACTTTAATTCTCAATGCCTATGGAGTTGTGATCCTGGCTAGGTCCTGTAAGACTGTTCATACAATAGGCCTTATCGCCCCTAGCACATGGCCAATCAGCATAAATCAGCGAAGCGGAAAGGGCCCAACCATCAGCGCCCCCGCAGTACATTCACAATGCATTGCCCTGTGCATGGCGTGCATTTTTTGTCAACATTGGCCAATAAAAGTCACTTCCAAAAGCCTGATGTGCCTAAACTAACTAGCTATGTGGGCGGCGGTATAAAGTGATTCAA
>NMRB01000177.1:499218-514979 GCA_002633025.1 Notospermus geniculatus | reverse complement strand
TCCTGGAAAACCCGTCGGAAGTCGCTGAGTGATCAACAGGGGTTGTTAGATTGCCTGTGCATTGATCGACTACTGTTCACCTGTTACCGCATTCCCCATGTTCCCAGGGCCGCATTCCTGGCCAAGTTCACGAGGGTACAACTGATCAAATCAGTATTCATGAGTGAAGAGCATGGGCATGGTAGGAGTGGAAAATAGGCCCTTGTCCGCCTCAGTATGATAATTTTACGTTTGTAGACTGCGCGGTATTGGGGGAACAATCCGGTATGAATAATAAATGGGGCTCATCTGAATTCCAAGGCCCAGGATACAATAGCAGTAACAAGGCCCAGGATAGAATAGTCGGTGGCAGTAACAAAGAGTCAATCTGATGATTTACGATGACTTTTTTAGCCATTGAACTGAATTGAATGGGTGTTATCGCCTCAGCTGACCATTAAAATTGGCAATATTAAACCTCAACGTAGGTCCCTTGACTTCTTTCAACAATGCTACCAATGCCATAAATAAGCCTCATGAGGGCGAGGGTTTGTCCCATTCAAAGTGAAAAGTGACACTCGCGGACGGGACACTCCATTGGTTCAAAGTAACGCATTTGGTGAATGAGGGGTCATGTCACAATTCAAAAGAACGGCCTAGAATTGGGCCTAAAACCTGCAACTAAAACCAGAAATTTATCAGAATTTCGCAATTAGAAAGTATCCAATCTTCAGCAGATGTTCTTCCTTCATGTCAGGTCTCCCAGCCATGCATGAATTATTTCATTCTGCCAACAAACAAAAAAGTTGATTTTGGACTTTTTTTCGGCTGGTCATTACGTAATTACAAAATTATGCAGGTCCGTTATCCAGCACTGTAAAAGATAGAGAAAAGGCTGAATTTTTCGACGTTGAAAACCGTATTATAGACAGACGATTATTAATGAAAATATTAGCATGTAGACAGGTGATATGTCACCAGCTCACAGTGAAATCGGTAAATGCCCGGGGTAAATGCAAATGGGACTTCCCCATATTGAAAGTCAGTGTGTGAAATTTCTCGTCCACATTCTATCCTCGTCCATATCCCGAGGGTGACTCACCAGTTAATACACAAAGCCCAAGAAAATCACCAAGACGACGAATTACGGTAAGACTTCACATTCAGGATAAATTTTAGTTCGTGCAGTGTATGCCTAGAGCCTACGAATATAGAAGAATATTTTCCGAGCATTTAAACACGATTTATTCAGTATTAACCAGAGACATTGTAAATATCATTGTCCCACCATGCCCGATGTATATTAGGCCTACTCTATGCATTGCATATAGTAGGCCTAATACACATTAATGCTAACGCTTATTTATTTTAGTTAATACCTACTTCATCCATGATGACTAAAATATGATTTCGTCGACTCCACTTGAGAATAAAATGGCGACAAGGCCAATCATAACGGACGAGACAGACACATGGGACCGGGGACACATAGAACCCGGGACACATAGAACCCTGCATACAAATAACTGCTTTAGGGACGCATAGAACCCGGGACACAAAGAACCTGGGACGCATAGAACCCGGGACGCAAAGAACCTGGGACACATAGGTACGCTCCCGTGCAGACTTAGTTTTGGGTCTCTCCTCAGGTTGTTCTATGCAATAGGGCCGTTTAGACGACAAGCAAAAAAAACCACATTCAGATTCAATCCGATTGGATCCGATCGACCTGCATCGGGTTTCATTTGCGTTTAGACGAGATTTGAATGTGGTCAATGCGGTCCAATGTGGATTTAGGGCCGTTTAGACGACAGGCAAAAATCCACATGCGATCCGATCGAATCCGATTGCGGTTCAAAACTTGCGTGTAAACGCTACCCAATGCGGTCCAATGTGGATTCAAAATGGTCCGGAGCGCATCTTGTGCAAGGGCCCATAACACTTGGGCTGGTATGCACCAAGTTAAACTAAGCGGCAGCTTAAGCCTGGTTTAATAAATCCATAGCTTAAGCCAACGCGCGGCTTAACTTGACTTGAACTGCAACGCACTTGAGCCACCGCTTAAGCTGTGGTTCAGTGAAGCGATAGCTTAAATCCGGCGCGATTGTGTAATCGATTGTAATGAGGAACCGGGCGAACTAACGTCACGACGTGGCGCTGCGATCGATGTGACCGAAGTTTCTTTTTTCTACGTGATTTCCAGTCATTTCCATTAACTTCTGGCGTGAAATAAATCCTATTTTTTCGGTCGCATGACATTAAAATTTACACCATCTTGTCGCGGATGAAAATTTCTGTGCTTTTTTCCTTAAAATAAAGAGGTAGGATGGCGATAACGGCAACGTCTTTATCTCATTTTTTCCTGTAGAAAAATGTACAGCTGATTTTTTCACGACGCAACGTCAACACATAAAACGACGTCAATGACGTCGGTTCGGTCGCATCGATCGCAGCGCCGACCTGTCGCGATAAAAGGCATGCGGGTTCCTCATTGGGGTTATTCAACACTATAATGAATAGGTCACGGCGTGTTGTGCAATTATGGTATTGTCCGTGATGTGAACTGGAGCGGGACTCCAGGAAATCCAGCAATATCAAAAAACTGTCGGTGATAGAGGTGCTCGGTATCCCTGTTTGGAAACGTGATGAATTCACGTCTTAGTCTCGCAATTGCCCGTGAAACTTGCTTCACAATTCTGCTCACAGTGCTTTGATGAACTCCGGCAAGGTCACAATCCGTCAGCTGGAAGTTTCCTGTAGCATAGAATCGCAGTGCAATGAGAAGCCTACTCATAGCTGGAACTGGAAAATTTCTCATCGACGCGGGTGTGATTTCGTCTTCAATCTGACGTAAGATACGTACAGCGTTGTCCTTGGTAAAACGATAGCGTTTCCGAACTTCATCATTCGAAAAGACCTCCATCGGATTCGTTCGATCTCGAATAACACGAGCAGGACGCGGATTGTCCTCGATTCCATCCAAATTCTCCAATACTTCCAAAAAATCCATGCTTTCGCTTCGAGCTGTCAAAGCCAAATGGTTAAGCCGAAGCTTAAACCTACCCATAAGGTGGTTTAAATATTTGGCGACTTTAAACCATGCCATGGCTTAACTTTTATTGGTGCAGCGCGATTAAATTTTATACCTCGATTTAGGGGAGGCGTAAGCTGGCGTTCAGTTTAACCCTTTCGGGACGTATCTCGCCGTTTGGCGAGTGTGGCCTGTACCACACACCCTTGCACATTCAAACTGACGTAGAATCGTAACCAGTGGACCGATCGATGTTCTTTTTGCATATTTTTTAATGCGAGACTACCCCCCCCCCTCAATACGCGATTTTGCTCTGATTGAAGGAACGTGGCTAAAATTGCGTTTTAACCTTTGTCCCGGGGTCCAGATTGACTCCAAAGTGCAAATCTGACATGTTGCGACCCATTTTCAGACGCGTAGGAGCAACGGTTATCGAGATATAGACGTTTAAAGATTGGAAACCTGACGAAAAAGTAGGCAGAACGCGACTATTTCCTCACAACTTCGACCCTCCGACTTCATTTCGACCCATTTTCAGACGCGTAGGAGCAACGGTTATCGAGATATAGACGTTTAATGATTGGAAACCTGACGAAAAAGTAGGCAGAACGCGACTATTTCCTCACAACTTGCATCTTCGGCTCTGGCCTGTTTCTCTCACAGACATTTTGGAAGAAGCAAACCTGCATGAGGTCGTGGCCCATTTAGTTGCCTCCAGAATGAGTGCCTTGTCGCCAGTTTTGGTTGCAATTTTAGCGAGCTAGGCGCGTTTTTGTAGAGACATCAGAGATTCATGTTACGAAATGTACACTTTTCAACATCGTCCAGGCCCGAAAGGGTTATACTACCTTGGTGCATACCAGCCTTGGTGTTCAGTATCAGAGGCCATTTCGAGAAAAAAGCAAAAGAAGGATTTTAGTTTAATGGAGAATGCATTACACAGTCAAACTTCGAAGGCGTATTCTGCAATACCAGTCGCTTCGAAATCGACGTGATCTTCACACAATGTACATTGTGACCTACTAAATTCGAATATGCAATTAACTCATTTCAAAAATTTTTGATGGAACCTCGTTTCCAGGTGCAGGGCCACCGGTGAGTTTGCTACGCGGTGACTCTGCGGTCGATCGACCGACCCGTCGCGACGTCATTTAAAACTGTGGACCATCCTCCAAGCAGGGTCGAACACGCTCCGGATTTCCCAAAACGCATGCGTGTGTATCCCAGAATCCTTCGCGTGTATCTTACCCTGCCAGAATTGGCTTCCATCTTGTTTTTTTCAGCTGATTTCAGCTGGCTAGGCCGCTGCTTTGATCGTAAAAATTTTACTCCCAAAAGTTAATTTAGCGACTAAAGATTGCTGGTTTTCGTCCCTTTTACGAACAGCCAATAAATGTGACAGTAGTCTAGTTATTTGTCAGGAACTATTTCTTCTATGTGCGATGATCACGCCGTCACTGTTGTCAGGTTTGTTCATAGCAACCATCATGGCGGACGCCGGTTGACGAAATTTAAAAATACGACTTAAAATGCGTTCCCCAGAACCTGTGGAAAGGGATACCATCACATCATGATTCTTGTGCGATCAGAGATGATGAAAAGTTCCCATCTGTACACTCTTTTAATTTAAAATTACAACCTGGCCCATATTCTGAGACAGTTTCAGAAAGGACTTGCTCAACAGAGTGTCTCGGCAACAGCCACCATTTTGACCACAGCCTGGAAAGTAGGACGCTCGTCACCATGGTCACTGTGATCAGACGCCTACGCACCGTTCGATTACTGCCCTTGGATCTATGACGTCATCAATATGGAAGTCATTTCTGGCAGTGATAGTTATCGGAAGAATGGAGATAGGTGGCGCTGTGGGGAGTTCGACTGTGGACGTTGCGTCATGAAAAAGTCACGTCCCCACGTTGCTTAGCGACTCATAGGAAACTGCAGACCTAGGCTAGTTCATAAATTCGATCAACTGATCTAATTGGTAACTGGTTTAGACATCGACCTGATGCATGTGCATGTTTCATTTCACTGAATCTCTTATCACTTACTAGCGAAGAAGTACCCGTGGCAATCGGTGATTGTGTCCATACCTTAGCATACAGCGGAAGAGAAACAATTTGTTGATTTTCACCAAACAGTGTGCCCTCGCCACAACAATCACCAGCTTCCCATTTACTGTGGTCCCCGGATCAATCCCTCCCCCTCCCCCCGACAGTTCGGGGGAATTCCCCTGGGGATTGTCCTCGAAGCAATGCAGCACCTCCATTTTCAGGGCCGGAACCACGATTTTGAGAAAAAAGGGGCGGCGCGTAGCCCCCGATAAATCGGACTGCGAACGCCATAGATGCGAAGCCTCAGCGCTTTTTGGGGGGGGGGGGCTCCCCGAGAATAATTCGAAAATTCATGTGCCCAAGACGCACTCCCGGGCATCTGAGAATGAAATTGTGCCCTTTTTAGGAAGAAATGTCCTGAGAGGCTTGTCCTGTCAGGATGGCTGACAACGGTCATTGCGGAAATGGTGGTGACAAAGTATCGAAAACAAAAAAGGGGAATTCCCTGAAGGACTTTCCCCAACCATGCCAATATAAATTATTGTACAAAATGATGAGAAGCAAACCGTTATTCTGACTCCCAAAAAGTCATTTTCGGAAATTCAACTACCGGTACCAGTTGCATCAGGATAGTGCATCATCTCTGATCGTGCCAAAGGTGAAACAAAGCCGCGAAGTATGACTTTATCGATCCCCTAAGGTGAGAAGGGAAACCCTACAAACAGCAGCTGGAGGCCTAGCTAAATATAGGCCAACTTGGGGAATTCCTTGGAAAATCCCTGGAATTCCCCTTCAGCAGGTAATCCCTCCACAGTGTAAAAATAAAATTCCAGGTCAGCAAAGGATTTCCCTGTCAAAACCATCTTGGAACCAACTATTTTTCCGGTTTTTTTTAGCCCGCTTGGCCGAAGGCCAAAAGGGCTTATGCTGTGCTTAGATGCCTTAGTGGTGGTCTGTCGTGCGTGCGTGCGTGCGTGCGTAACATTTTGCCTTGTCTGCACTCTAGCGCCTTCAGTTTTTGACGGATCGTTTTCATATTGCATATGTGTGTATATGGCCCCAAGATCTAGGCCACGTTCGATTTTAGGCGTGCTGCGATTCCTATTATGGCCACCAGGGGGCGTTTTGTGGAAAATTAAAAATGGCTATTTTACGCAAACGATTTGAGCTAGAATGCTCAAATTTGAACTGTAGGTACATCTAATCATGTTACATCATATATATAACGGGTTTTTGATTTAACCTAATTTTGATGGGAAAATAGGTCAAATAACGAAAAATTGGCCGATATTTGGGCTTTGCCTTGTCTGCGCTCTAGCGTCTTCAGTTTTCGACGGATCGTTTTCATATTGCATATGTGTATATATGGTCATAAGATCTAGGTCAAGTTCGATGTTAGGCCTGCTGCGATTCCTATTATGGCCACCAGGGGGCGTTTTGTGGAAAAATGAAAAATGGCTATTTTACGCAAACGATTTGAGCTAGAATGTTCAAATTTGAACTGTAGGTACATCTAATCATGTTACATCATATATGTGATGTTTTTTTGATTTAACCTAATTTTGGTGGGAAAATAGGTCAACGAAAAATTGGCCGACATTTGGGCTTTGCCTTGTCTGCGCTCTAGCGTCTCCAGTTTTTGATGGATCTTCTTCATATTGTATATAGTGTATATATGGCCCTGAGATCTAGGCCAAGTTCGATCTTAGGCGTGCTGTGATTCGTATTATGGCCACCAGGGGGCGTTTTGTGAAACAATGAAAAATGGCTATTTTAATCAAACAATTTGAGCTAGAATGCTCAACTATTTTTTCATATCGCATATGTACATATTATATGGCCTCAAGATCCAGGTGCTACGATTCCAAATTAACCAAGCGGGCACTGTGCCATTGGCACTATTTTTGCTATAAACACAGACTGATACCTGACCTACACATCACACTACAATTCATTACTTTGATGCTGCCCAATCTCCAGAAGGAGTGTAACAAAGCTGCACCTTCTTCTCTCTTATTGTATAGATATTCAGAAAATGGGATGAAAAATTTGATCGTGTACAGCGGGCATTAACCTGCATATATGCTTGGGTGCTGTATTAGACTGGTACCCGGTCTCTTCTGGGCAGCTTGCATTCGAAGACCGGTGAAATCAAATGATCTTACGGCGGAATTCCGACGAGAGTGACGTCATTCTACAAGCTCCAATAGCAAAATTGGGTCATGTTTACATTTTGACAAGATGGCGGCTCCCACAACTTGGGCATGATCACTCATGATCATGGTGATCTCGTAAATCATCAGTAAATTTCACACAGCGATCCAGGCCGGCCGATTTTCTGGCACATGACGTAACGTCAGAGTTCACCACAGCGTCACAGTGGCGCTCTAAAATGCCGTGGCGTTGTAGGCCGATGCCTTGATTTCGGGTGTATCGACTTTTGGCCCTTCGTCTATTTTACACATCGTTTAGTGTATGAGTGCAGGATTTACATGACATATTCAGAGATATCCCGAATTCGATCGTATCGTCTTCGATTTTTGTTTTTCGCCCGTATGTGGCAGTAACTCCACTCTGAAGTCGCTCGGTGGTATGGTACATTTTCTAGCTTCCCGGTGCATATTTCTGGCAAGAAAATCACGAAAATTGGAGGGGAAGACACCAAATCTTTCGAAAGTAACCAAATCCACGGTTGCAAAGCCGTCATGCGCCGTGTGTTATGGTCAGTAGAAAATATCTAACCAACAAGCCGGTAGCCGGCTGCAGCAGACGGAAGGCTGTTTGAAGTGCGATCAGCTGTTCCCCGTGGAGGCGCGTGGCGCCAGTTCGTGAAGCTAAATCGCATCATGACGCTGCGTCAACTCGATTCAGCTCGCTGTGTGACACCAATTGTGTCCCGTTATCTTCATCAGAACAGCTCGGCAGGAGGTGTGGACACTTTTGGTACCTCCCGTCAAAAGAGTGTCCTTACCCAAAGTTTTTCGCCCCAGCCCAGTAACAAAGTCTCTCATTGCTAAAAATAATGTTACAAAATCTCACAACTGGAGAGATTTTGTAACGTTACAAAATCTCTCATTGCTAAAAATAATGTTACAAAATCTCACCACTGGAGAGATTTTGTAACGTAACAATGTCTCTCATTGCTAAAAGTAATGTTACAAAATCTCACCACTGGAGAGATTTTGTAACGTTACAAAATCTCTCATTGCTAAAAGTGATGTTACAAAATCTCACCACTGGAGAGATTTTGTAACGTTACAAAATCTTTCATTGCTAAAAGTGATGTTACAAAATCTCACCACTGGAGAGATTTTGTAACGTTACAAAATCTTTCATTGCTAAAATGATGTTACAAAATTTCACCACTGGAGAGATTTTGTAACGTAACAAAGTCTCTCATTGCTAAATGTAATGTTACAAAATCTCACCACTGGAGAGATTTTGTAACGTTACAAAATCTCTCATTGCTAAAAATGATGTACAGTAGAAATGACACCAATTGTGTCCCGTTATCTTCATCAGAACAGCCCGGCAGGAGGTGTGGAAACTTTTGTTACCTCCTGTCAAAAGAGTGTCCTTACCCAAAGTTTTTCGCCCCGGCCCAGTTCGCTCCGTCCTGTGTTACAGAAAGGAAAATGACGGCGAATTACAGTAGAAAATGCGAATGCAGGACACTTGTCTGTTTAGAAGAAGGATACACCTACAAAATGGGGCACTGGAGAATCTGATTAATGCGTGTGACAGCAGGGCCTAGCTGAATACCAAGTCTAGGTGCCGCAGTGATGTAAGAAGGGATGGGTATCTGATTACAAGAGTATCTGATTAGGGCCTGGGACGGTAGGGCCTAGCTCAATACCAAGTGCCCTAGGCGCCGCAGTGATGTAAGAAGGGATGGGTATCTGATTACAAGAGTATCTGATAGGGCCCGGTGTGAAAGTAACCCAGGTCCTAGTAAGTAGGGTCCGCGGGACCCTAACTCCTAGGATTCTAAGTCCTACGGACCCTAACTCTTAGGAATCTAAGTCCTACGGTCCTGGACAACTAGGAACTGTAGTCCTAGGACCAAGATTCCTAGGAGCCAATGTCCTAGGACTGCGCCTCCTTAGGAATAGAGGTCCAACATTTAGAAAAAGTGGTCCTAGGCGGACTTCCGTTACGATAGAAATCTAGGATCCCAAGTCCTACTCAAAATTAAAGAAAACTTCAGGGTTGATATACATCTGCGAATGAAAAATATGTGCAGAATACTTTGAGTTATGCACATGATGTACATAGCTCAAAGTATTCTGCACATATTTTTCATTCGCAGTGAGGTGCTGCAATTTGAAAACTGGCGCCAAGCACGACCAGATGAAAATGGGGCCGTGATTTGGTCCCTGCGGGGATATAGTCATGACAAGATCACCCTCGGTAAAATGTCATGTAAAGTGCATATAGAGTGCACTATGGCTCTATTCCTCTCCATCCGGAATCCTCGCCAGGCACATCGTTCACTTGCCCTTTCAGGCGTCGATGCATCAGGTCCTCCGTCGGACCCGCTTTCCTAGGAATGCAAGTCCGCCGGACCCCGTTTCCTCGGAATGCAAGTCTGCCGGACCCGCTTTCCTCGGAATGCAAGTCCGCCGGACCTGCTTTCCTCGGAATGCAAGTCCGCCGGACCTGCTTTCCTCGGAATGCAAGTCCGCCTGACATGCTTTTCTAGACATACAAGTCCACAGACCAACATTCCTCGAAATCAGAGTCCGACAGACCTACAACTAGAAATCGAAGTCCAAAAGACAATGTTGTGTAATGATCGAAGGTGACAAGAAAAAAAACAATTTTAAACAAAAAAAAACAGTTCCCCGACAGGGAGTCGAACTCGCAGTATTTGCTTAATGTGCAGGTCCCCGAACGACTACACCACGAGTGACCGGCTGACCGACGACCGAATATTTTAGCTATTTGAATGCATGTCCTATTAAAGAGCTATACAGATTCTATTGTGCATTTAAAGGGGAAGGACTTCGGTTACGGCGGACTTTGATTTCTGTCACTGCTGTAAAAGAAATCTAAGTCCCCTAGTAATCAGAGTCCTATACCTTTAATATAGGATTGGTAACCCAGGAACGGACGTCCGTGTAGGACAATGCTTCCTAAGGAATGGGGGCCCTCCGGGCCCCCATTCCTTAGGAACCAAGGTCCGTGGGACCTTGGTTCCGGGCGGACCTGCATTTCTTTCACACCGGGACGGCAGGGCCTAGCTCAATACCACTTAGAGGCACAACTGTACTGGAGTATCTGATTAATGCGTGCGACAGCAGGGCCTAGCTGAATACCAAGTCTAGGCGCCGCAGTGATGTAAGAAGGGATGGGAGTATCTGATTAGCGCCTGGGATGGCAGGGCCTAGCTCAATACCAAGGCACAAGGAAAACATAGATTTTTGCTTGAGATCAAAGTTGGGTTTAGCTCAGGTGAATGAAAGAAGGCAAACAGCTTACTGCTGCCTAAAACCCATGCAAGCTAAATGCCTGAAACGGGCAGTGAACGGTGATACAATTGCTATTTTGCCTACGGGGCTTCCCCGAGCTAAATATAGACCAGCGGGCGCCATGATGGTTTTATGCATTTGCTTCAATCTGAAGAGGTCGCCACCATCGTTCCTCGGCTAAGACCTCTGAAAACGGCTGAAATCCAGCACAAGATTCTTGTGCTCATCGATTTTACAAACTATCTGATAAAGTAGTCACACCAACAATTAGAACTTATACCAGTATTTGTAAAAATACTACTATTTTAACATTCTGGTGAGTTTTCAATGTTTTATTGAGGAAAAAAGTACGAACTCTTTCGAATCCCTCCGCTCTTGCGTGCGCAACGGTCAGAAATTCATCCATATTCATCCGCCTTGCACAATGCATTTTACACTGTGAAAAAGTAGTACCGGTCTAGCCGTTTCCATAGACTGGTCCCTTGTCGTACCGCTCCGTTCCTCCACTACTACGACAAGCCGCGTCCGCCATGTTTGCCTGTTTTCTGACACACGTATGCAAATGAGCAATAAAGACTCGTAACGTTTCGGGAGTCTCTAAAAATAGATGATGACTCATGGCGCCACCGTTGATGACGTTTGGCTGACCAATCACATGCCGAGTTGGCGTTCAAAATGCCTGTCGTAGTTGTGAAGCGAGAACTACGACAGGGGACCAGTCTAGCCGTTTCCAGAGTTTAATGGGGCATTGAACTCTGGGTACGAGATTGCATTTGCTTGCGTCTGTCCTAGTATTTTTAATCAGGACAGTGTTCTGTCTGTAGTGCTGTATGTGACTAAGCCTACATGTACTGATGATGTCCTGCAGGCGAGGTAAGCTAACGATTGGCCGAATCGCTTTCTTGTTGGAGAATTCGCCATATTGCTATTTCAGTAAAAGTAGCCTAAGTTTTGACAGTTTTGGACGTACATGTAAGGTAGGGGCCGCTAAATGGAATAAAAAATTACCTAGTGTCGATGTTGGCGTACGTTTGGCCGTGAATGTGAGCCAGGCGAACGCGGGTGCGTCTTTGGCGGCAAACGCTGTAGCAATGCCGACCTGCATGCCATTGCATGCACTGCCATGCACACTGCTCTGACTACACTGTAAAAAATAGATGGGTACGGATTACCTGTAAAAATGGGTAAAATCCTTGTCCCCAGTTAAGGCCCGTTTCCACTAGAACGTTTTTGCGCGGCGCATGACGCCGCGTTTTTGCGAGCGGAAATCCGCTGAGAATGCTGTGATGGATATCCCTTTATCCCTTTCCACTTGAGCGGGACGGTGAAAACGATCGAAAATTGCGCAACGGAGCAAAAGCCGATTGCTCGAATAGCATTCAAAGCGTATTCCGCGGCGTACTTCTGTACATTCCGAGCTGTATTCGGTGCACGGTATATGGGGTATGAAACGCCCTAATGGAAACCCCTCCAGAAAATGACCACCGCCGCGATATCCGTCGCGCAAAAACGCCTCGCTTTTCCGCGAGCGAAAAAACGCTCTAGTGGAAACGGGCCTTTAAGCTCACGCCCCACGGGTTCTAATAACCCACATGGCTATGGGTAATTCCTGCCCATGAAGGTGGGCATCATCGTTTTCTCTCTCTACCCGTCTCCATGGGTTTCCTGGCTGATTCCTGTTTACGTGGGTGAAATGTACTCCATTTTACCCGGGGCCATGGGTTTGGAGTACACATGCAAATGGAAATGATGGGTGAAATGTGCCCATTTAGGCATGTAAATGGGCTTGTGCCCAGTTAAGCTCACGTTCCATGGGTCTGGAATACCTATCAAATGGGTATAGAATACCCATTCAAATGCGTAAACAAGCCCTTTCGCCTGTTTTACCCACTGCGCATGGGTAATGCCTCAATTTACATGCGGTCACGGGTAATTTTGTTCACTCTCTGGGTAATGTGGACCCAGATTGGACAAAAAAATCAGCAGTAGAAAGTATGATAGCAACAGAGAATTATCAGTTCGCCAACATTTCTCTGTTGAACCTTGGAAGTACCCACAAAACAGACATAAACATGATAAAAGTGTGGTTAAGAAAAACAAATTGAATTTATCTGCAAAAATAGAACTGTATTCTTACATGTAAAACACATTCTTGAACATACTGAAATATTATTGATGTGGCATCATGATTTATATAGTGCATCATATTCAGTACATGTACTCTTTTGTACTCTCAGTACAATAATAAGGCTATAACAATTTTACCACTGGACATTTCAAGAGACACCTTGTATTAAATAACATCAACACAAGTATTACAACAATGACAGGGTCACAATCCTTTACTCAGGATGAAGTATGTATATGCTCCAGGGAAATCTCAAATTTCCTGTGCTCAAAATGTGACACATGATTGTCATTTATAACAGACATCTACCAATTCGCACAATCTCGCAGTAAAATGAAAGTTCCATTTCTAGTGTACAAGATGGAAGCAGGCTTCGTATCTGTTAATTTGGATAAATATGCCATAAATGAACCTGCAGCAGAATTGTGTGCTATCTCGACTGCATGATACTTCGGTTCGTACCCAACAGTCTCAAACAACTTGAATTTCATTATCTTGAGACCATCACAAACAATGATATCTGTTATCAAACCATACAGTGGCATATCCTCATATTTCTCATTCAGGTGCATGACTGTTTCTCCAGACACATACTTAAAACCATCACTTTCTATTTTCTGCACAATGCATGCATCAAAAGCAGTGTTTTCAGTTTGAAGAAAATGACACAGCTCTCTCCCAATATTTCTTTCCAAATCTAGCTCACGAGACTTCTCAAATTTATCTCCCTTTTGCAAAAAGTTTGATTTTGGACTTGATTTTGACAGTTGAAGGCACATCCATTCCTGATGTCGCTGCGCAATTGTTTTGGGGACATTTTTGAAATTTTTTCCCCTGACAACATGCCCTTTCTCCAAACAGTTTAAGCCCTCAAATCTCATGCAATAGTGTTGTCGACATGGGCCAAATCTTAGTATTTGCCGTGGAAGGTGGATCATGAAATGATGCTTAGGAGTAAAATTGTCTGGATATAACCTTCCAAAGCACTGGAGATGTGTTCCAATGAGATTTCTAAGATATGACACCTCTTCCACTGTTATCTTGTAAGCAAAACACAGAGATATAACCTTCAGAAGTTGAAGAAAACATGACAGATGAGCATCATTCTCATCTAGATTCAAATTTTCAACAAGCAGGAAGGGGAGGGAGTGTGCCAACACTATTATCTGAGATGAGTGCTGGGAGAGCTTGCTTCCTGACAAATGAGCCTTTAATATTGTCGAGGGTCTTGAGGAAGTGTCACATGGAAATGGAAAATTCATTATGAATGCATTCACTGATGTTATTGACAGCATTTTTCTCTCACACACAAAATAGTTCAGAATCAGTCGTATTTCTAAATTCAAGATTCCTTCCAAAATTACATGCATTATGTCTTGCGGGAAACATACAGTTGCATCAAAATATGGAGCTTCATCCAAAACACTGAGTGAACAGACACCGTAAATCTTCGAGAAATGCTTTCGTTCCTTACGTCCAAGTTCTTTGTTTTCAACCGCAGCACATTGCTGTCTATATTCAACGACATTACGATCCATGCACTGTTCAGAAAAGAATTTATCTTTCTTTTCATCTCGTAGGCACATACAGAGACGACATGGCCTCATGGCTGCACCAACTGACTCTTTGAAACCAGCCATGAAATTGCTGGCAGGTGTATCTCCACAGAAGAGCAACAACGCACCCTTAAAAACCCTTGTCTCTCCATTTATATTCACCTCAAAACCCCTCTCAAGCTGTTTCAGGCCTTGCAAAAAATTTCTGAATAGATCTCTTATACCAGATGTACCATATTCCTTAATGTGGTTCGTTTTCACAACACCTAGCAGTTGAATAGTTCTGAGTGCTGATCTCAGATGTGGCCGGATATTTGTCAACATCCAATAAAAGACACCAACTTTGTGTTTTTTTTGCTTTTGCACCCAATGCATTCGCAACTTCAAGATCATCGTAATACGCACAAATTTGCAGTGCCTTAGGATCCGTACCAAAGATTGGATGTTGCTTAAAATATTCCCCATCCATGATATCGCACAGAACATCTTCCTCTTCACTTGCATGGGGATGGTCAATCTCATATAATATATCTGAATCATTTAAAAGAACTTCTAGCTGGGACAATAAATCTACAAAGTATCCTTCACACACCACCTTCTTTAGTTTTCCTTTGACCCACTTATACTTGTGACCTAGCTGAACAGAGGTTGGTTCAATCAAATTAAGTTGTTCACACGCAAATTTGTTCAACAGATATGGTGTTTGGACATTAGCAAATGCTTCCGAAAGATCAAGTAATGGGCTACCATCAGGAAGCTCAAATATATCATCCACGTTTTCAATACCTCTTTCTGCTAGCTGCTGAAACACTTTGCGTTGGATGCATTGAACTTGTTGATTCAAAAGCAAGCGGGTTTCATCAATCACACCAGATACTGCCGCCTGGGTCAAATGATATTTATGCCGTAGACTAAAGATATACTTCCCATAATTGAAAGACTGGTTCTGGATTTCTTCATCATTCTCAACATTAACCATGTTAACTGGATCCTCATCATCATGATCAGGCATCTCACTATCAATTAAAACTTCTTGATCTTCATTATAAACCAGCTCATCACTCATGTCACTGGCATGCTTTCTAGACAGATGCTTTCTCATTGAGTTAACTTTGTTGTAGGTATCTACACATTCTGGGTAGGGGCAAGACAATGAGATGCCTGTTGAATGCCTGTGGATCTTTTGAACATGAGAAAGTAAATTTGGATAACAATGACATGAAAAATTACACAGTGAACAGGAATGAAATGAATGAGACATGGGAATCCAGAATTACACAACTTGAATAACAAGAGGCCCATGGGCCTGGCGCTCAGCTGACAGTTGACTTGAGGTGTATAGGTGTAATGACTACCTTGGCTACCTTGGCTCAACTGGCCTTTAAGTAGGTCACTAGGTCATGGAAGTACGTCAGTTCAAACGTACACTTCATTACCTTTAGTTTAATACCAAACATGGCTACCTTGGCTCAACTGGCCTTAAAGTAGGTCACTAGGTCATGGAAGACGTCAGTTCAAACCTACACTTCATTACCTTTAGTT
>NMRB01000177.1:474188-490348 GCA_002633025.1 Notospermus geniculatus | reverse complement strand
AGGTCAAGGTCATACTTTGATAATTTGATACATCTCTGCCTATGGCAGAGGTGGAAGCATGATATCACCCACTATTAGGTTACTGAGGATGCTCATTTTGATTATGCAATGACCTTGATGATCAGAGGTCAAGGTCAAACCTGATGATTTGATTTCAGCACATCAAAATGGCAACCAGCAGGCTGCCTGTCATGCCAAGGTCCTCTAAAACAAGCGGGAACCATCAGACATTTACAATGTCATCTTGTTATTTATCGTAGGCTTACCGACAGGCATCAAAGAAATTTTCATGGCGTTTATCGTCACTCAAACCCGCATGAGTACTCGCAGCACGGCTCGCAAATGTATGAACGCACGACACCAAACAAACATATGGGGCGCCGATCGGCTCTCTTCGTTTGCTCATTTCTTTGAAAGTGTGAGCTTAACTTGCGATAAGTTTGGACCCTTGTGTTAAAGCACCACGGTATTGCAACTTTCTGTCGACAGCCGGCGCCACCGTACCTGTTCTCCAATACTGTAGTTAAGCCTTTCGCCCTAGTGTCGGAGAATGTATGATTACACTACAATGCACGTAGTAGCATGCGTAGTTTACCAAGTCATCAATAGAGGTCTCCCTTAACGCGGGTAGGTGTAACGCAGGATTGGGAAGCAATACTGTGGTCCTTTAAGACAAATGTCAACAGTTTACCCATGCTATCGATGAGCACAAAAGCTGATAATATTTGCTGATATTTTGAAGATGTTGATTGCAAAATGCCGTCTCATTTGAAGCGAGAAACAAAATGGCGGCCATCCATTCCTAACTCGTACCTAGGCTCAAAACTACGATACTGGGTATACTTTTGTAGATCGAACTATACCCAGGGTATAGTTTTGTAGGACGACATTGAACCTGCATGGGTATATTTCTGTTATACCCAGGACGACATTAACCGATTCGGCGTAAATAACCAATACTTTAAGCGTCTGGAAGAGAGGATTACGTGTGAATAGAGGACTGAGGTAGCTAGTCCCTTGCCTGACTGAACCCATTTTCACGTGTAATATGGCCCACTCTTCCAGCTAGCCTCGGTTCTACCACTGGTATGGTTTCCTCTGTTCCCCATTGTTGGCATCCTGAGAACATCAGGGGTTCTTTAGTGTTCGCTCCCTTCGTCACCGCACAAAAACCCCTGATGATCTCCGCCTGATTTGCTGGGTATTTGGCGCCTGAGAAAATCAGCGAACGCCATTCTGAGTCACCTAAAGGCCCGTTTACACTAGGTTGCACCAAGTTGCAAGTTGCTGCAACTTGCAACTTGTTGCAAACTACCTGGGACGGTTTACACATAGAAAAGTCGATGCAACATCCAGCGTGATCGAATTGCAACAAGTTGCATATCCGTTTACACATGCAACTTTTATGAAACATTTTGGTCTCATCAGGTTTATGCAACAAGTTGCATGAAGTTGCATATGAAAAGTTGCATGTGTAAACGGGCCTTTCTCAATCACGCTGGATGTTGCATCGATTTTTCTGTGTAAACCGTCCCAGTTCGTTTGCAACAAGTTGCAAGTTGCTGCAACTTGCAACTTGGTGCAACCTAGTGTAAACGGGCCTTTATGTATTACACGTAGATTGTAGTCGTACTGTTACGCACTGCACAGTGCTGAACTACCTCAACTTCCCCAACTCAACCTAACTAGAGATCAGTTACACGTATATAATGGCGTATGGAATATATGGCGTTTCGCAGCCAAGCTATTGAGTCAGACATGTATATGCCGACGGTATTTCAATCTCAGTTGAGTTTAGCCTATCCTACATGCCTCGCACAGAATGTATATCATTTTCAGGCCACGTCGCGAAAAAGGATACACCGCTGGAGTTTATTTCATGTTGACCTGCCGGGTCAGCTTTGTTCAAACCTGTGTAGGTCATGTGTATCAATTACCGGTGTAGCAGTAAAAAGTGTCCCCCAGTAAAAAGTGTCCACTTCTATTGTTGAATGACGGATTAAGGTGCATGGTATAGAAACCAATCGCCAGAGATTAGATTGTATCAATAGGATCATTTGTTCCCAGGACAGTTTTTTCTAGGACATTCCTTCCTTTCACACTTGGGATGAGGTGGTGCGGTGATGAACATTTGCTGTAATGGCTGTGATACTCCACTGATTTCAGCGGATGTCCTCAGGGGTTTCTGCGCGGTGACGAAGGAAGCGAGCACTAAGAACCCCTGATGTTCTCAGGATGATTGGTGAAGTCAATTACCATATTTGGCGTCTGCCATTGCGTCAAAAATATATATCGGGATTTGAGTGATGGGTATCCTCCCACAGCAGGGCTTTGGTCTCGTTCCTCTTCATACACTCCACATAAAGCTCTGCTGAAATTGGGCCTCCCAGGCAAGCATGAGGCGGTCCCAAAACCATTGCCCAATCAGAATGCAGCATTTTTAGGGTGTGAATACTAAATAATTATGACTCATTTATAACAATCAAAAATAATAAGAATCTTTCCTATACCCCGGTACCGGTACATAGAAAGAACCTCTCTGATAAAATTCACTCAATTTTGGAAAGATGTAAGTGATTTGTAAAGCACAAAACTTTAAGGTCAAACGGGGTGAAACCACGAAAATCGTAATTCTCCAGTCATCCTTCTAATACAGGGAGTGCAACTGGAGTATGGAACAGCCGCACCAGATTTATTGGATGTTCTATTTCAGCAAGGGTTTGTGTGAGTGAATGAAGAGAAGCGAGGTAAAAACCCCTGCTGTGGGAGGATGAGTGATGGGAGATAACTTTGCCATACATGTATATACTTACAGTTGTGACGTGGCTTGTATTCGACGATTCGATTCCCTAGTACCCTGCTTTCTTCGCTAGTTGGATAGTTTTCCTTTCCATCAGTTCCATTAGCTCGATCTAGATTGAGCTCTGCTTTTGAGTCGCTATCAGCCGCCATCATCATGCTCGTCAACCATTTTCCCTCTTCAGTCACACCTTTAAGAAAGACCTGGGCCCGGTTTCACAAAGAATCTTAAGTCAGTTTTGTTGACTTAAGTCTCAATTTACTCGACTTAGTCTTAAGTCTGCAGTTCACAAAAAAACTTAAGTCAAAAAAGTGTCTCAAAGTTAAGACGGGTAGCTAGGAGGCTTAAGTCAGCTGGAGTTGACTTAGATATGGCTGCCCTCTTGAGAAACTTCCCACTTCGCAAATATTTTTGTGTGTATCTAGGCCTGGGTTCCCCCTTAGGAGTCTCAACGCACTTAATGACCCCGCTTACGCTGAATTATTGACGTTGTGTGACGCATGCCGCGCCGCGTCATGATTCTTTCAGTCAGTGCGAGGATTTCGTGTTGGATGTCGCACTGCACTGTTGCAGGCTTGATGGGCCTAGGCCTGCACACATCATGACCATGCATGCATGATGACGTTGATGTTCATCCACCCGAAGTCTCCCCGTCCAGAACTATGGCCAAAGTGGTAGGCAATGCATGAATGTGGCTTCGTTTAGGCCTAGGTGGGCGTTTGCTTTGAGAATCTGCCATTTTGAGTGTTTACACTGGTGACCATGGTGACCGGATCATGTGACTCGTCATGTGATTCGCTTTCTCACCTCCTTTTGGGAAAGAGTTCCATTTCTGCATGACATAAGTCACAGGCTACTGATTTAGCTAAGTCAGACTTTAGTCGCTTTGTGAAATGGGCTTAAGTCAGTGTCTTAGCTTAGCCAAAAATAGTGACTTAAGCCTACTGACTTAAGATTCTTTGTGAAACCGGGCCCTGGAAAATAAGTCGGCCAGAGGCTCATCGTTTACTCACTAAATTACCGTACTAAGGAAACCAGGGTATGATCGTTTCAGAAATCTACTGTCGACGATCCTGCCAGCGATTCATGGGCACTCACGAAGCCTCAGATAGATTTGCATATCAGAACGTTGCTTCTGGCGCCATCTCCCGCCCGTATGATAAAACACGTGTTGCGGATTTGCAACTGCTCCGCAGGCATCGTAAATCCGATTCCCATTTACCTGGCCTGTGAGGCATTCAGATTATGAATAGGGGAAGCTTGGGAGAGTTGGGCCACTTTTTTGGAGCCTGTGATAGAATTCCTTTGGTGTGAACCTGATAATATTGAGCTTACATATTGAGGAGCCCGCAGCAAAATGACAAGATAGTGATGAAGAGCTACTCACCTCTGCAGCTTGCAGAACAGCTCCTACCAATTGTGCACGCTCGCCCTCAAACATGTAGTCGAAATCGGACATGTCCTGTATGCTTGCAGATAAACTTACGCCGACAATCTGGCGTGGTGTGTCCTTGGCATAAACGGCAAACGAAGCCCCCGATTTCTGACATGGCGAGAAACACCGTTGAATGGGTATTATCATTTCCTCATAGTTTAATCCGGCGGAGACAGAAAGGACCTCCTTATCAGCAAAGGTTTTGATCAGTAAGTCGCTGGCAGGTTTCTTATCGGGAAAGTTTGCCCGATGGGGACTATGTCATATCTGACTTCCAAGGCCTCCAGCCGATCTTGGCCAAATCGTCAACCGAGAATTAACTGGGTCTATCTGCATTTTTTACTTGACCCTCACTTCCTGTGCTTATAAGGGACTAAAAGCACAGGGAATTTGGGTCAAGCTAAAAATGCAGTTATACCAGACCCTGTTAATTCTCGGTTGACTAAATGTTGAGGCAGTCTTGGCGCGATCGACTAACTCCTGCATAGACACCGCAGACAGGAAATCTATCTCAATTTCGACACCAGCGTCTGACAACTTCGCCAGTGTTTTGATAGCATTCGCGGTATTACCTCCCATCTGGAAAAAAAATTCTGAGAAAGTTCGATGCAGGAAGGATGAAGGCCTAACTCATTCGCAACAATACCAATGGTCGTTCCAGTCGTTTCATCCCCAAAAGTCGAGTCGCCAGTCGCACACAGCGAATCTTGGAACAACATCTTCAATGTTTGCCTATCAATCTTTCCCGGGAGCAGTGGAATCGCGTCTAAGTGGAGGAACCTTGGTATCATATATGGAGGCAGAGATTCGCGACATAACTTCTCGAGTTCGGAATTGAGCTCCTGGCCCCCTTTGCTTGTGTAGAAAGCAACTAAAGTAGGATCTCCTTCCTTGTTCCTGTGCGCAGGTACGACTAACTGTTCCGTATGGTGATGTCCTTGCAAGATTTTTAGCTCTTGTAAGTGATCCTTCCTTCCTGTACCATGCACCTAGGGATCCTCAACGCCCTCTGGTGGTAGGGGCGCGCTTTTTATCTTAATTCGTGCTGAGGCATGATGTGACATCACCATGCAGCAATATCTAATCAAATTCGATCTCATTAAAGCTTGTCTGGACACGGGGGTATATAACGCCTTTAATTCACCTTTAATTGCCAATCTGAGTAGACATCGATGATCCTAATAAGGACTGTTCAGTGGGGGTCTAATAAGGAACATACGCAGGCGTATGTTACACGGAAGCCAATCAGCACCAATTATTATTATTATTAAGTTTATTAACAATACAGCGGAACCTGTCTACATTGAACACTCACGGGGAATTTCAAAAGCGTTCATTGTAAGGAGGTGTTCAATGTACCAAGGGTCACCGTACTAGGTGATGCTCGCCCTCAAACATGTAGTCGAAATCGGACATGTCCTGTATGCTTGCAGATAAACTTACGCCGACAATCTGGCGTGGTGTGTCCTTGGCAAAAACGGCAAACGAAGCCCCCGATTTCTGACATGGCGAGAAACACCGTTGAATGGGTATTATCGCCAAAAGGGTGAATGTCGTCCTGGGTACCCCTAAAGGGTACCCAGGTCCAACCTGGGTATCCCTAAATGGCACCCAGGTGCGTACTGGGTACCCTTTAGGAACCTAAAGGATACCCAGTTTGAAATTCCTGCCTGGTGAGATACCAGGAATCCAGGTTGATGGTACTTTTACTGTTCAGCTCGTCATGCTCGCAAGCGTAACACGTGGAGATGACATTACATGCATTATGGCGACCAGAGTACCAGACTCGCGTCTAAAAGAGTACCGGTAGCTCGCCGGTATACCGTCCTACAGAGATGGCATTTTTGTGTTTTAGTTTTAGACAAACTGACATCAAAATTAAATATCAGGTCAATCTTCTTTTCAAAAATTTAGCGGATAATCAGTCAAATTTTGAGATTCCAAGGATTGAAGAATGGTGATTTGGCAATCGGCACCACAGCGCACGTACTATTCGACCTGGATTCCAGGTATCTCGCCAGGCGGGAATTTCAAACTGGGTATCCTTTAGGTTCCTAAAGGGTACCCAGTACGTACCTGGGTGCCATTTAGGGATACCCAGGTTGGACCTGGGTACCCTTTAGGGGTACCCAGGACGACATTCACCCTTTTGGCGGTATTATCATTTCCTCATAGTTTAATCCGGCGGAGACAGAAAGGACCTCCTTATCAGCAAAGGTTTTGATCAGTAAGTCGCTGGCAGGTTTCTTATCGGGAAAGTTTACCCGATGGGGACTATGTCATATCTGACTTCCAAGGCCTCCAGCCGATCTTGGCCAAATCGTCAACCGAGAATTAACTGGGTCTATCTGCATTTGGACCAGTGTTCTCACTGCACTGACCGTTGAAGATTCAGTCAGAAAATGCCTTATCTTGCCAATTCTATAAAGATGGAAGTTAGCTGACCGGCAGATGTCAGATACCCGCTTACTCATTGTCATCTGGCGATCGAAAGTAACTCCCAGAAGTTTTATCGTTTCACTCAATTTAACTTCACAGTCACCGATGACCAACTGTATGTGCTCAAGACACCCCTGCAGATGTTTGGGACAGGCTACAAAGAACTCAGTCTTTTCATCGTTTAGTTTAAGCCTATTTGCTTTCATCCACACTTTGATCTCAAGTATGCATGAGGTGAGTCTTGAGACCACATCAGCCACCTCAGCTGGCTTGGTTGGATCAAATATCACATACAGCTGATTGTCATCTGCATATAGCATGTATGTCATCAGATGTTTTCTGATAATTTTACCAAGTGGTGTAGTATAGGCTGTAAACAATTGCGGCCCAAGAACAGAGCCCTGAGGAACACCAAACTGCAGAGGTAACTTGCGCGACACAGAGTCTTTGACAGTCACCTCCTGTGAGCGATTGGTCAAATAGGAGCGAAACCATTGAAGCACGGTGCCTCTGATCCCAAACTCTTTGTCCAAGCGGTTCAAAAGGATGCTATGGTCAATAGTATCAAATGCAGCTGAAAGGTCTAAAGCTACAACAAACACTGCTTTCCCTTTATCCATGGCTTGAGTGATGTCATTATGCAATTTCAACATTGCGGTCTCCGTGCTATATAACGAACGGTAGGCTGATTGAAAGGGGTCAAGTAGGTCATGTGTGAAAAGATGTTCTGATAACTGAGCGGAGACAACTTTTTCAAGTATTTTGGAGAAGAAGGGAATATTTGACACAGGGCGATAATTGGATAGCACCTCCGGGTCAAATGACGGCTTCTTCAATAGAGGGCGGACGCGGGCGTTTTTCAAATCATGTGGGAATACACCAGATATCAGGGACTCATTTACGATGGTTGTAACAACAGGTAACATTTCAGCCAAGCTTTTCTTGAGTAGCCACGTGGGCACCGGATCAAGCTCGCACGACTTCGTGGCCAATTTTGTCACCACCTTATGAACTTCATCACATGTGACTGAGCTCAGTGTCTGAAATGGCGTTCCTGTGAAATTGTCCTGTATCTCACATGACGAATCGTCTGTTGTATTCGCGTCTAGGTCACGTCGGATTCTGTTTATCTTCTCAACGAAGAAGTCGGCAAACCGCTCAGCGACTACTGAAGCATCTCCTCCTGGCAGAGGAGATGCCTCACTGTTTGAGAGTTCTTTGATCACATCGAATGTTTCCTTGATATTTCCTGAGGACAGTTTCTGTTCGTAATACTGTCGCTTCGCTTGCTGGACAAGGCGCACAGTCTTCAGCCTCTGGTCGACAAAAATTTGGCGATGAATTTCAAGCTTTGTTTTAAGCCACCGGCGTTCAAACTGTCTCCTTAGACGGCGTTCCTCCTCGATCTCATTAATGAACCACGGGTTCTTTTCGCGAGGAATGAACGATTTGACTATGACTGGGACATTTTCATCGAGGACATGCGAAATTGCAGCAGTGTATTGTTCAACGGATGTATTCACATCACAACACTCTCCTCGTTTGTTGAATATCTCTGCCACGTCGTGACCAAATTTCCCAGCATCCAGCGACCTATATTTCCTAAACGAACGAGTGACCTTTTGCCGATGGGGATGTTTAACAAGGAGCTGCATGGAGATAGTAGCATGATCAGAGATCTGGGAGTCCTTGACGCTGACACCAGTTACAAGATTGTCACAGTCCCTAGCAATAGCTAGATCTAGGGTATGGTGGCACCTGTGAGTTGGACCTGTAACGAACTGACACAGTCCGTTGGCATGGAGTATCTCAGCCATACGCTTAACTTCCACATTGGAGGTCATCTCCATGTGAATGTTAAAATCACCGAGTATGAGCAGTCTCTCCTTTCTCGTGGTCAACAGAGAGACCAAGGTCTCAAACTCATCGAGAAAGTCACTGATGGATGACTTCCCGGGTGGGCGATAGATACACACAAGTAGGATCGTTGTGTCCTTAGCGCCAATGAAAGTCCACAGACTTTCAAAAGTGACGGAGTGTGACACTGGTCCGTATTCCCGACGTATTTGGAGATTATCCCGGACACAGACACCAATTCCTCCGCCTCTTCCTTTCTCTCTTGGCTGCTGAACAAAGATATAGCCAACTGGTACAAGGTCCTTAACGACAGGGGCATCCCGCTGGTCCTGGAGCCAGGTCTCCGTAAACACGGCAACGTCGGCATCATAATCCAAAATATGCTCGTTTAACAGAGTTGCCTTGTTTCGAACTGAACGGGCATTCAATAGTATAGTTGTGAGAGAGTCGGACTTACAAGGGTTAACACAGGGGGCAATGGAAATCACATTTCGAGGATCTGCTCCACTTGGTTTCCACCACCTAAATCATTGTTTATGTTTTCCCATTCTGGCTGTCCTCCTGGTCTTTTTCACTTCTTCATTGCGTAATCTGTCGTTGAAAAAAGGTCCAAAAAAAACTTTTTTGTTTCTGGATTTTTCACTAAAATTCCTTTGCTAGAATGAAGTTATGCAAAAATAAAGGTGATTTAGCAAGTTACTGTCAAAATCGGCCATTTAGTTTTTGAAAAATTGACGTTTTTGTAAAGCTATGTCAACACCACTTGTCTTCCACTGCCAACAACGTATGAAACGGTCCCTACATAATAATGCAAACCATACTTCATGTCCCTTGTATAGGCCGTCAGTGCATACAAAATCCATAGATCTATAGAACAGCGCCGAGTCTTATGTGGCAAAAAGTGTTACATAATAACTTTTCATGTGTGTGGAGGCTTTAGTGACCAATTCATGCACTGCTTAACTTCAAACAAAGATGACAAAGGCTACTAAGTTCTTTCTCAATGCCTGTTACTTTATACAATACAATGCCATGAATAACCAGTACAGGTTAGTTGAAAACCATTTATACATAAGGGCAGAATGAATCATTCAGCCAGAGATGGAAAGAAAAGAAACGAATGTACATGAAAGAAGGAAAAAAAAGCGACCGTTACAGAGAGTAGCAGGGGGTCATGGCAGCAATCCAAAATAAAACCAACTACAGAAAAAGGAAGTAAACTTCGGAGAGAGAAACAGAATCGGATCTGGAAAGGGACTAAATAAAAAAGACGTTTAAATCAGGGTATTGCATGCAGTACAGAGAAAGTTTGCGGTGGCGGAGACAATAGATCTGTTGACTGTTAATGAAAAATTGCGGTTGCCGAACAAGAGAATGAGGTTGCGATCATTGCGATTAGATGTACCGGTAGCAAAGGACCTTAAACAGAAAGAAGGTATTGACTCTAGATCATGGAGTAAGGTATGCCTATGAACGGCAAGAAGGGGACAGTCCAGTAAGACGTGAATGGTAGATTGGGATCTAGAACCGCATCGACATAATGGGTCAGGGTAATTTGCAAAGTTATGAGAGAAGTAATGGGCTCGAAAGAGAAGATCAGATCTGGCTCTATTTAAAATTATTTCCTGGTTACGAGGTAAATCAAGTTTGGTTGTAGAAAGTTTGTTCTTAGGGCCTCTTATGTGATTTAAAAGGATGGACTACTTTCCGAGGAGACTTGAACAGAACTTCTTTACTTTTGCTACCTTTGAAGTCCAGCTTCCACAGAGAAGACCAATCTGCCATATTGTCCAGGTCGCTTTGGAGAAGCCTTTTTTGGGATATGTCAGGATGTTGATTAGAGTTAACTGGTAAGAAAAGTGCGCTATCATCGGCATAGAGGTACAGTTTGCAATGATGAACGACGTTAGCAAGACCATTTATATAGAGGAGGAAGAGAAGTGGTCCTAAAATGGAACTCTGCGGAACTCCGCTGTTTATATCTCCCACATTGGTCCAATTTGCAACTGAATTGTTGACCTTGACCCGGAGCCTTCTATCAGAGAGATACGAGGAGATAATCCCCATTACATTGTCGCCAAACCCGAAAGACTTCAGTTTGTGCTTCAGCAGATGGTGTGGTATGGCATCAAAAGCGCCTGCAATGTCTAGAAATACTCCTCTTGTCTCCTGGTTAGAGTCTCGATTCGATAAGATCATGTCTGTTATATGAAGCAGTTGCTTGGTGGTATCGTGCCCTTTGATGAAACCGGACTGATAGTCATAAAGTAAGCCGTTTCCTAGTACAAACGAGGAGATGTTATCGTACAAAACCCTTTCAAAAACCTTCGAGAGTGAATTAAGTAAAGTAACAGGGCGATAGTTTACGGCTAAATTCTTTGCGCCCTTATTCTTAGAAATAGGCACGATACTACCAAGTTTCCAGCAGTTCGGGAACGTTTTGCCATCCAACAGCATCTGGAAAAGAGCAGTGAGTGGTTCGACTATACTGGGTGCAACCATCTTGAGCATTCGGTTAGTGATGCCATCGGCACCACAGCCCTTAGAAATATCCAACCCTAAATTTTTTACGGACAATTTCCGTACTGACAGAAAGTGAGTTGAGTACAAAAGCAGTTTTTAACGGACAGTCTGGTAATAGCGATTCGTCAAACGAATGGTGAAACTTAGCGATAAACACCCTCAAAAAGAGATTCGCCTTTTCAATGTCGGAAAAAGCAGTAGTATTATTGTGCTCTAAAGCAGGAATACTATGACTAAATTTATTACCGAGTAATTTCTTGATAAAACACCAATAATTTCTTGAACCAGATGGTGACGAGCTCAACGACTCACAAAGCCTACTTCTGTAGTTAGCCTTAGCTTCTTGGACCAATTGACTGACATGTTTAGCTTGAGTTTTGAACAATAGGTGATTTTCAATGCTATTACTGTGCACGAATTTTTTATAGAGTTTGTCTCTTTTGTTGATAGCAGCTTTTATGTATGGTTTGAACCAGGGCATGTCGTTCGGCTTAATAACTTTGTTCCAATTGACTGACATGTTTAGCTTGAGTTTTGAACAATAGGTGATTTTCATTACTATTACTGTGCACGAATTTTTTATAGAGTTTGTCTCTTTTGTTGATGGCAGCTTTAATGTATGGTTTGAACCAGGGCATGTCGTTCGGCTTAATAACTTTGTCTTGGTGTGGGATGTAGGTTTCAAAGATGTCCATGAGGCAGTCTGAGAAAGATTGGGTGACTTCATGTGGGTCGATACCGTTGAGAATTTCCACCCAATCAAGGCTTCTGATATGGTCATTGAGCTCTTCAACATTGGTCCGATCGTAGTACCACACTCTTTTAATACCGGTTGTATCCGCAGTAACATTCGACATAACTACTTGTGAGTAGATTGTACTGTGATCGGAGCCAGCAATGGGAGAAGCAACACGAGTGGAGAACAATCCAGGAGAGTTACAGAATAAACGATCTATACAGGACTTACTAGTTGGAGTAATACGAGTCGGCTCATGAATGACCTCGGTGAGAGAGTGCTTTACTGATATTTCATACAATTTATCACCTTCTGGACTGTTAATATCATCATGCCACCACATCTTGCTTCTCGCATTGAAGTCTCCCCCAATGATAATTGTACTATTACCCGTTACTGCTCTCCCTACACTCCGATCAAATACCTGCATGAAGTGATCTCTAGTGGCGACCGACTGCGAAGGACTGCGGTAATAAGACCCGAAGATAATTTTCTGATGATTAAATTGAGTCTCCAACCACATACATTCAGAGTTGGCATCTTCGAGATCCATGCGACGTTTTACAATAAGAGATTCGTGTGCATAAATAATACTTCCGCGTCCCAGAGGATTATAGAAGTTGGCGTCGAGCTTGTGGTAGTGGTCAATATTAAACTTATCTAAATTTAGGTTGGTGCCCGTTTCACTGATAGCGGCTAAGTGAACCCTTTCACTGCAGAGTCTTAATTTTAGATCTTCGAAACGCTTGCCGTCGTCAGCAGTGATACTATTAACATTTGAAAACAGGACATTTAAGTAACGATCACCACCAACAGGGCCGGGATTAGGCTCGACGTCGTTGGCAAGTTTTAGAATTTGGTGAACAATATTCGGTTGAAGAGTAGATAATAATGTACCAAGCAAACCAGGTACAAACAGTGATATCATGGACATTGTCGCAAGTGAATGCGCTAAGGTTCGGAAAGAACAAAAATGTCTTGAGTGGTTGGAGATAAGGATAATGATTGCCAACGGCATCAGCAGTAATGACGACCTGATACAGATAGTGCCAGCAATACAAAAAACAACAACGAATACTCCTTTAGATACTAGTAGAGTATAAGCAAGTATAAACATAATACAGATGGTGAGGATGGGCACGACGGACAGGCTGCATGACTGTCGAGCTAAACACACATTGTGGGTTGAACTGATCCTGTAGCAGTTGAAACATCCGATCCTGGCTCTCCATACTTGAAGATCAACCGGCATTATGACCAAGACTATAATGTAATGATAGTAAGGATGCCGCCATGACCCAATACAGTCGCTGATATAAAACGGGAACGATAGAAAAGCTTGCGAGTGCCCCTGAGGAACAGTGGGGGCTAAAATGAAGGTGATCCGAAATTATGCAGAAACATAAGTTCGGACGTGGAGGTACATGATGATAGCCGTATAGGCTCAAAAGCGTAAACAAAGTAGTGAGTAGATACATGTATGGTATCATTAGGCGCAGTTCATGAGAAAGCTAAAGCTCACATATAGCAGTTCGTGCCCGAATGTAGACTGGAGTGTATATGGGTTGTCAAAACTACAATAACAAGTATGACAGGCAGAACCTTTAATTAAGTGTAACCGCAACTAGTTCTCAGGGGCAAAGTACCGGTACGCGTATAGCGGGGTGAGAAAAAAAAACAATGGGTACAAGAGGACGAGGAAATACAATATACTCGAATGAGAGTACAAAGACGTGGAGGACCCTGAAGAATTCAAGCAAGTCGATTAAGGATTTAAAGCTTCGTGGAGAAACGCATACAAGCAAGTTGAATGAAAGGGGATTAAAGCGTCGTAAGAAAAGCGCGCCAATCAGCACCAATCAGTTTGGGGGTACCAACTCGTACGGGTAGCCGGAGTTCGTTCCAAAGCGCGAGCATACTAACTTTAACTCGTTTGGCGTACTGACACATCTCCCAACAGAGGGCTCTGATGATTGATTGAACCAAAATATTTCGTGTCAAATGGAAAAATTTGTTGCTGTTTCTGGATGTAATATTTATTGGGATAAAAATATTTGTATGCGATAATTTTTTTGTGCGTGATACAAAAATTTCATTGGACACATTTTTCATTGAATACAAAAAATATTTATACAGTGTAAACCTAAGTTTTTATGTGGGATAAAAATATTTTGTGCGATATTTTTTGTGTGTGAAAATTCTTTTATTGAATACATAAAATATATACAATATGAAAAAAATTGTTGAACATTATCAACTTTTACACAATAAACCAAATTATTTTTGAATGAAAACTGTAATTTTTGAATATGAATATTTTGTATCGAATAAAAAAATATTATCAAATATAAAAAATCATTGTCACATACAAACATTTTACATTGAACACAGATATATCGATTATTGAATATTGCAACGTTTGGCTTGCCATACTCGCTTATCCGTACGCACGCGATTGACACTTCGCTTAAATCATGCGGTGATCAGATCAGATCAGATCAGCTCCATTGCCTCTTCTTTCCATACGTTTACTCACTAATTACACAAGCCATAATTTATATGACTGTTTTCCAAATCACACCTGTACTAATCATAACTCTGTTTCTGTTTTACAGGTCTTCTCTTTGCAATTAGCCCCAGCACTCAACAATGGGACTTTGTTTCTATTCAACTATTACTTTCCACACCTCCTGTTTGCACAGGGATTCTTTTTTTCAGATTTACTTGTAATGTTGGCATCCAGCTCATTACACTTCTGGAAGCTTGACTTGAAAGTGCCAGCCTGAAAAAAAACCCGGTTGGGGTCGAAAATTTGCAAGATTGTTGGAGGACGACTCCTTTTATTATATCGGTGAGCAGATCAATTCCTTTGTCCTGAAATCCAAAAATAGAGCACAAAAGGCGACACACAAAATGATATAATAACCGGACCACAACCGGGGTCTTCTTCAAGCTGGCACTTTCAAGTCGAGCTACCAGAAGTATGAGCTACCAGAAGTACTTCAGTCGAGCTACCAGAAGTAGGCTACTTCTGCCAGCCTGAAGAAGACCCCGGTTGGGGTCGAAAATTTGCTAAAATTTCTGGAGGACGACTTTGTTCTGAAATCGAACGATTAACCGCGCGTGTGTGCCGACACCACGTGCGGATAAACGCTTGATTCGTAAATACGCCCTTTAGGTTAATCTCTTGCGATTTTGACAGTCACACGTGATTAGGGGAAAATCGCACTTCGTAAATACGGCCCAGGGTGTTTAAGACTTAGACGCGTGTAACTTCGTCAAATAAGTCTTAAACACCGTTTGTGAAATCGGCCCCCAGAAAACTATTGTCTGATGTCTGTAATGGTGCTTCACCAGAGGCGTTTACCCGCAGGATAATCATATGCGTCTAACTGTGCTGCGTCTAAGTCCAAGGGTACAAAGGAAATGTTGAACGATCAGGCAGGCTTGTATAGAATTTGTACAACACTGGGCCATATTCATAAAGTGTGTTTTTCTGTTAGACGCGACTAACTAGCAAAAACGCTGACTAAACAGGAGATAATCGGCGCATATTCAAGTTAGACAGCATTTCATAAAAAGTGATTAGATCACCAGACGTTTAACCAACGTACAAAAGTAGACACCGCGTTTAAGTAACAAAAGAAATGTTAAACGTCCCAAGGGGCTTGTTTATCTCGCGTACAAACAGTCATTTCGCCTTTTAGTCGGGTTCCAAATTGTCAAAAATAGGGTCCCGTGGGAATTTCGTGAAGAAAGTTGCCGACATACCTTAATCGAAGGAGTAGCACTTCCTCAACAAGAAAATTGTTGCCGGCACTTTGGCATTTTCTTTTGATAGGCATATGGGCGGTTTCCATGGCAACCAACCGTGAAAATCGCATTTTTTGTTAAATGCTGATTTCTGAGCCCTTGGCAATGATATTTTGTTCGTTCAAGTGGCCATTTATATTTAATACCACGGCCGCTAAAATCCTATATCATCGTCAAGTCGATCCGGGTCAAGGCCATTCTAAAAGGTCAAGGTCAAATGGAAATTCTGACGTTTTCCCCTGAAATTTCCTGACTCTAAGTTCAAATCTCGTGTGTATGAACATACTGAGACATAACAAATATTTTATGATTTAGAAAATATCTGCTGATAATTCCTTTTCTTTTGATGTATAATACATGAACCTACGCCTAGAGTGTTTTTGAGGACATAAAGGAGAAATACACCAAGGTGCGTAAGATGTAGGACAATGACTTTGTCATTGGACCGAAGAAATGAGCTTTGTACAGGAGAATGGGACCCGATGTACAGATAACTTTTGAACGGTTGGATTTACACCCCATAAATGTATTACCAACAGATAGAAACATGGTGCCTC
>NMRB01000177.1:420550-470330 GCA_002633025.1 Notospermus geniculatus | reverse complement strand
GCAACCAGTGCTGTACGAACACTCGTAATATCCCGACTTGACTATTCAAACAGTCTTTTGTGCAATATTTCAGAAGGAAACCTTCGCAGACTCCAAATTATTCAGAATTCAGCAGCCCGCCTCGTCACTGGAGTGGGCAGACGAGACCACATCACCCCTGTTCTGCGTACCCTCCACTGGCTTCCCCTGAGGGCGCGCCTGGACTACAAGGTTTGTCTGATGGTATACAAATGTCTCAATGGTCTTGCACCAGGATACCTATCGGACTGCCTTGAGGTGTATACTCCAGGTCGATCCCTCAGGTCGAGTACAAAAGGCATGTGTAGAGAGGTGCGGACACAGAGGGTGGTGGGCTCCTCGGCCTTCTCCGTGACCGGACCAAAACTATGGAACCAGCTCCCAACTAGTCTCCGCTCAGTGCCAAAAATTGAATGTTTTAAACGTAATCTTAAAA
Source organism: Notospermus geniculatus (assembly GCA_002633025.1). Lineage (NCBI taxonomy): Eukaryota > Metazoa > Nemertea > Pilidiophora > Heteronemertea > Lineidae > Notospermus > Notospermus geniculatus. The sequence goes on along the minus strand of NMRB01000177.1, from coordinate 469,876 downwards.
CATTTCTTTTTAAGAAATATTTTTCTACTTAATGTTTTACTTCCTACAAATGTTTTAGCTACCATGTACTGTTTTCACCAATTTTTTAAACATTTCGTTCTTCTGTCACTGTCTATCACTTGTAAAGCGCCTAGAAGGTGTTTACCGTCAGGCGCTATATAAATGTTGTAAATAATAATAACAGTAATAATAAAATAATAATTATTCCTCAGAAAATGTGTTAGTGTTTTTACAGAAATTCCATGATGATGATGATGTAAAAAACTTTAAAGTGACATGATTAAAATCCGTGTGAGTCATGAGTTATTCTTCACGTCTTTCTTGTGCAGAAAAAACTCACATGAGGAAGCCTTCATCTCCGCAGAGAATAAATGAGTATACTATATAGGGGCCACACGTACGTATGCATTGAGAGGTGAGCGGCAAGCTCCTCACAGCGCCACCTATCTCCATTCTTCCGATATAGTTTTGACGACTGGAAGTAGGCCTAGTCAAGCTGGACATTCGCAGGAGGTTGGGGAGGGGGCGTCAAAGGGGTTTCTTTCGAGTGTCGTTATTGGCTAGAGCAAACTACGGTGGCTTGTGCGTAAGTGTATCCTTTTTGTATACAGAGTGCCCAGTAGGGAATTGTGTGTTTTTCTTGTAGTTTGCCGATTTTACTCGAACTTTTTTCAAAATTTTGAAAGTGATGCCACAGGTGAAAAAAAGACGAAAATTAAGCCAGAAAATTACTGACCCCCTCCCCCCCAGACGAAATACTTTCGTCTTTTGGGGCATCAATGAATTTTGAGATGATCCCTAAGTTTCACCCAGATCTCATCCCAAGCCAACAATTAGGCCTACATGATCATTCCACTAAGTCCTCTTTGACCATCACATCTCACGGCAAACAACTCATCAGGACTTGCAACGCTACATGAGAGCGAGTCAGAGGTCAAACAGACAAAGAGACACAGGTTCATGTCAGACAGAGAAGGAAAATTTAAGCCCTGAGGGTGAGGCCAACAAGTGCAGAGAAGCAGCTTCATGTCAGACTCAGACAAACAAGGAAAACCTAAGCCCTGAGAGTAACAAGTGCAGAGATACAGGATCACAGACAGTCACATTTGTCAGCTATTTGCGTGAAATCGGAACACAAACAGATGATGATACGTTCACCCGACTACTTCTAGAAAATAACCATTTGAAAGCCCAGGTGTCACATTTACAAAATGAACTTCAGAAGACAGCCGCCCAATTACAAGAAAATATCCAATCCAAATCACTGCTGTCAGAGTTGACCCAGAAGAACCAAGAAATTAGTAAAGTTAATGCAGATCTCAGAGTGAAGATTGATGAGTTGAATGTGAAAATTAGAGACCAACAGAGTGACATTGTAAACTTGCAAAGATATATGTCAGTATTACAACAGAGAGTTCAAGATTTGAAAGACAGTGAACTTGGGTTCGATTTCCTGAAGAACAATGACAACAAAACGCAGTTCTACACTGGTCTGCCAGATTTCCCAACTCTTAATGCGTTCATTACATACATCATTGAAAAAGAGAAGGATACACCAGGCTACACTGTCACAACAACGCTACAAAAAGCAAATGAAATTGTTATGGTCCAGGTCTACCTCATTTACAAAGTTTACCACACATCTAGTGTATTCAAGGTAGTCTACAGTGCGTCGATGTACATCAAATTACCCTGGTGTTCAACATGTTCATTCAAGGAACGAGTTGTCGGCCACTATATAGTATATCCTTCCCCATTACATTTGAATTTCTTTAGCAGGGTGACAAAAAATGATCACGTGGTCGACTCACCAGTAAATGTATTTGATTTTACACAAGGAAAGTTAGTTGGCCATCTGTACATTTCACCCATCGAGAAATGTAAATACTCTACTTTCCCCATTGTCTGGTCACTCCAGGCAAAATCATAGCACCTCCTACTACTGACCAGGTGACCTGAATTATAGTGTTACCTATTGTATCTTGGAATCCAATGGGATAGGGCCTAAATGCACTTCTGGGAAAGTAGGCCTATAGGCCTAGGTTCAATTACTAAAATGATCACTGTCAGATTTCAAAGTCCCAGAAGACTGGGGTCGCCAGAACTTGTGGTGTCATTTTTCCTGGTGCACCAAATGCCCGATACAAAACGGCCTTTCTTTTGAAAGAAAATAAGTTGGTTGTGCAACTTGGGTTGGTGTACCCTTTAGACTCAGAGAAGTGATCATGAAAATGACAATCTAGCATAAGATATGACTATAAAGAATTTTGACGTCGATTGAACTCAAATCAATGCACTTAATTCAGTTTTAGACTGGCATCTCCTCATTGGAAATGTGATTAAAATTCAATCCAATCACACCACACAATGTTGTTATGGACTATCCTGAATATTCATACCTGGGAGGTGCTATGATTTTGCCTGGAGTGACCAGACAATGGAGAAAGTAGAGTATCTCTGGGGAGATACAATAGCCGTGGTTACACTACAAAAAAATTCCCGTGTTTTTTGCGGTCACACCTATGAATTGTCCGGCTTTTCGAAATCCCCGTGTGTTCGTTAGTTCTTCGCACGGCGACAGATGGCGCAGACATTAAGTGACCTCATTTTCGCGCCTCCGTCAGTGTGTGTCAATACGGAAATGACCGAAGAGTCAGTGCATGCAGCGCAACTGTCGCCGGGCTACTTAACTACAATGTAGTAGTGTGACCTCTCGCCGGGATTTTCGTACACACGGGTTCGACACGGGTCTGGAAAAACACGGGTATTTTGAACAGGTGTAACCTTAGCTAACGTAGCTATATCCCCATGCATGTCATTGACAATATGACATCCTTCGCTTTTGTATGTGAACTACCTCAATAAGAAAGCCATGTTTTTACTACCTATACCTGTATCCAATCAAGGGAATATTAAGCCAGCATTCAGATTAGACCTACTGAAAACTATTCCATGGCGTTTCAAATCACGAAATCTAGACCAACGCTATGGCTGGACTTTCTTATGTTGGAGAAGACTAATGCAGTGTGCTGCTCCCAGTACAAAGATAACCTGGTGGACAGTCTTTAGTTTAGGCTATTTCATGACGTGTTTGCCTCTTCAGGAGCCAGGAGGACAGGCAATTCAACTTTACCACAAGGAATGTGCGGTGTAGTAGCACGAAACTTCAACTTTGGAATAATGCTAGTGTATCATTCCTTGAAGCCCGTTGTAGACGTAGGTCTGTTTCGATTTTTATTCCTGTCCGTTTTCCGCGGAAAAAGCAAAATACAAGAATGTCGGGCTACTAGGCCACACCAAAAGCGTGACTTTCATTAAGGGCAGAGTCGTTATTGATGACAACAAGTTATAACAAACTACTACACCGTGTACAATGCAATAAGTTTATACATTGTGCTTTAGTCCGTTACAAGCATTTTGACACCTAGTCTCCGCCATCTTGGCACCCATGGTATTCACAACCGGCTTCCCAACTGGCGCTTGGTTCAGACCCTGGCGACATCCATGCCATTTCGTTGGGGAAGCAGCGGAGTACTGAACTCCGCCGAATCCAGCCAATCACCGTGAAGCTTCTATTCCGTCTTGGTCATCCCAAAATGGCAGATGTGGAAATTNGCAACTGATGGCGCGTGAGGCGAGCGCCGAGGCACGAAGCCACAGCAGGGGTCTGCGGGCCTCCCCCAGAAAAAGTTCACGATGAAACACCCTTAGATGCAATTTCCTGGCATCTGGTAGCGGATTATACCATCAACAAAACCATATTTTTTTGGACGACGAATTACAATGTTGTACATATTACTTTCAGTCTCCTCGTGATACCGTTAGGACCTACGCATGGAGGGACGAGATGTCAAATTTTCTTGGTGGAAAATTATAGTCGGCGCCCGGATGGAAGGGTTCCGCAACAACCGCTTCTCTATCCTGGGCCTTGGCATTTTCAACTACCCATCCGTCCGTCGACTGGACCTCAGGTGTCTGGACGCCAGGTCATCGTCGTCGGCGGTTCTTCATTAGATTCACTTTCAGATCCACGCCGGACGACCTAATGAAATCCAATGGATCCGAAAAGTCGCTTTTATTTTCACTTTCCATCGTGCAGTGATACGGGAGTCCCGCAGTACGTTGGTACAGTGTAAGTGGTTAAGCCGATATCACGCTGACCGATACCATTATACTCATCATATCAGGGAACAAGTAAAGCCCGAGCAAGAGATGTACGGGGAGGGGAGTTGGTGTGGATAACGATTGACAAGAGATAATAGGAAATGCATTTACTTTGCACGAAAAACCTCAAACCTGAATGTTAAAAAACACAACATTTTCAGCAAAAAAGTGGAGGGGCTATAGCCCCCCCCCCTGCTCCGACGCCCCTGTATACCAATTTTATTAGGTCCAGCTTCTGTGGTCAGTATTCCTTTTCATAGTCTTCAGTGCCGCGACTTTGCAAGAGGAAGAAATTCTGGGCCTACCATGTTCGATAAGCGACGAAAGAAGTCATGAGCCAATGAGACCTTCGAACCTGTTTACATCATTTTCCCGCTAATGACACAGATGAGTAACTGTGTGATATTTGTGCGTCATTTCCGATGAATCGCTGTTCAGGGATATCTTCAGGATAGGATTCATTCTTTCGTAATATAATGCATAAGATCAAATCTGGGGTTGCTGACAATGATTCTCTCCTATAAAAATAATGGACTTTACAATAATGTAAAACACCCCACAGTTGGTAGGTGTACAGCAGGCAGTTAGGATTTTCACACGTACATTTTCCAGGGCAGCAGTATTCTGAAGTATCACTTCACTCGGAAGCTTCCCCTTATTCCGCCTATTCAGAAGAATCAGTTCGTTCCTAGGTTTCACCCTACGCTTCCGATTATCATAGCATGGCGGCTCACGGACACTAGGTTCATTGTGTATAGAGCCGACTCTCAGAACAAGAAATTTAGTTTGATGCACAACGTATCCTCACATACGCCTTTTCAACCGACGATACGGGATAAAGAGGGAACTAGTAATATGCTTCTCGTACGATATTACTACCTCGATATCAAATACTACAGAAAGAACTCACATGAAAGTTTCTTGACTACATCCAACGATAAACGTATTTGATTTCACGACGGGGGCGTTCGTTGGGATCATAACGGTGCCGTCTGGTGAAAAATGTAGATACCTTGTGGCAAATAGTCATTCTCCCTTGCACACGGTCGATATGGAGACTGTGGTATTCGCTTGCAGAGACAAAAAGATTTATAAATATACGGCGTACACTGCTGTGACAAGTTATGTACGAAACAAACTCGTGTGGAACTTATTCAAAAATAATACCATGACATTTACGATAAAGAATCGTTCTAACCTTCAGTGGTTTCGTTTCTCAATGCTCGCGGAGGGCAATCTATTATGTACTTTTCAATACAAGGATAACAACGAAAGGCTAATTTATAGAATATTTCGTGACGTGCGAGGTTTGGGCAACACGCGATTGGGAAGGCTTCCCAATCAAGCTTCATCATACCCAGGAAAATGTGTCGAGTCACAGTCTACAACTATACACTACCAATAGTTTTCATTTACCAGTCTATAAAGCCAAGAAAACTTGGGGCTTTACGGTTCTATGTCCATCCAAACCTGCTGCTTTCTGATCAGTTAGTTCGGTACACCCATATCGATTTAGGTGCGAACTACAAAGCAACAAGATATATGCCGGGCGGCGTGATCATTGATGATAAAAAAATAACAGCGATGCGTGGTTACGATTCAAAATGGGGTTATAATACTATTTTGAATATGGTTGATGAATACACTACTACTCAACGGCAATGTGGTCGCCCGATATGAACGATAATAGTGAGGTTTCGCAGATCTGACGAACCACGAAGTACGAAATACGAAATTGGACTTCATTTCCATGACGTAATGTATTTCAGGAGATAGTTGGTACTACAGATATCGCGGGCTGCAAGAGCGTTCTTTAGGGTATGACGTTAGACCGATAGAGTTAGGGTGTATATTAAACTTCGAAATCTTCCTTCCGTTACTATTTCTGTAGATACGAAGTGGAAATGGGCTGTTTCACTTTGAATTCAAGATTGCGATTTGTGATCCGTGGGAAAACTGAAAGAGCTATGATCTTGCAATTTGGAGGGATAATTCTGTGTTTCAGACCTATTTAAATGGTACAACAATCAATAACATTTGAAGTATTTTTTTAAGATAAAAGGATTTAAAACTCTTCGTATACAAAGAAATAATTAATTGTTTTATATGATATTTGGCATATGGATTTGGGTGGCACTCATTTTTATGGTAAGATAAACGAAACAAGAGGAAAAAGTCAGGAAATGTTAATATTCTGTTTTTGAAATGCAAGAAACTTACCATGTAGTTCTTCTGGAAAGGACTGGTCTATTGATCCTTCTGGGGTGTAAGGTAGGCCTACAATGTTCCAGCATTCATGGCAAAGAATTGCTGTCTTTGTTTGTCACAGCTATTGTATGAACAGTCTCACATCAGGCCAGCACCTAGCCAGCACCACAACTCCATAGGCATTGAGAATTAGAGTTACATAACTTGCCTTTCCTTGCAGAGCAGTAAGGGCAGGTTGATGACCATTCATAAGAATGTTTTGTTAGAAAGATTACCTCATTGAATCAGTTTGTAGTGCTTCCTATGCAAAAAACACCACCCCGTTCAGATGAATGGTTGAACCCAAGTTGCCACAAAAGTCATCCAGTCCTGTTATGTCACTGTTATGACTGTATTGACAATGGCACTCAACAATAGGCCTAAGGGTCTTCAGAGTGTTCATGTTCTTCCAAATGTGTGATATCAAACTACTTTTGTGACTTTTTTTGGTACTTCATTGAATACAACTGGATTATTTTGCAGGTAGGTGACACATGGCTTTCATTCGCGAACCTATAATCCAAGTTTTTTTAAAGAAATATTTTGGTTCTAATATGAAACTTCAAGGCTTCAAACACCCATTGTCTTAAAAAATTACTTCAAATGTTATTGATTGTACCATTGAAATTGGTCTGAAACACAGAATTATCCCTCCAAATTGCAAGATCGTAGCTCTTTCAGTTTTCCCACGCATCACAAATCGCAATCTTGAATTCAAAGTGAAGCATCCCCTTTCAAAATTCAAGATGCACCATACCTCTCTCGGTCTTACATGATGTGATAAAAGACGCACTGGCAGCAGGAAATTTGTGGTAGCAACCATCTCCTGAAATACATTAGGTCCTGGGAATTATGTTTCATTTCGTTTTCGTACTTCGTGTTTCGTCAGATTTGCGAAACCTCACTATTTCTGGCACTTCGGAAGTTATTCTCCAGGGCCCATATTCATAAAACTACTTAAGTCTAAGTGTGACACTTATACTTCGTTCAACAAAAAAAGATAAGTATCACACTTTGACTTAAGTATGTTTATGAATATGGACCCAGCCACTTATACATGTAAGTCAACAGAGGTAGCCTACCGTAGCTGTACTCAAAAATCAAACAAACCAATACTGCCTTCCATGTGTTGCTTGAATTGGCGAACGTGCATGCAGAAAGGGCACTGTGCCTTGGCTGGCCTGCCTAAAGAAACAAGAGGCCCATGGGCCTTGCGCTCAGCTGACTATGACCTGGCAACTCAAGAGGTTGAAACAGAGGAAAAGTGAGACAACTACGAAATATTTCACCTTTTAATGGCTGGCAAGCAAATATCGAAGTCCTCAAGTTATGAATGAGAATGAAAAATCCAAAATGGCCACCCGGTGGCAATACTGGTTTTTGGAGAAGGCCCACACCTAAAAGAAATGAAATGGTCCATGGACCATGTGCTCACACGTTTGGACATAATAGTGTAATGACAGAGAGAGGTATATCAGTTATATGAGCAATCTGGGTAAGTCATTCCCAAGTTGTAGGACTTCAATGATTTTCAGTTTATGCCACCTGGCGGCCATATTGGATGTCCAAACCTAAACTTCATTAACTTTAGTTTGATAACAAACATGACTACCTTGGCTCAACTGGTCTTTAATAGGGGTCATTAGATCATGGAAGTAGGTCAGTTCAAGCCTACACTTTATAGGCTGTAGTTTGATACCAAACATGACTACCTTGGCTCAACTGATCTTTAAGTAGATCACTAAATCGTCCCGTGGAAACAGATATGATACGTCTCTGTCGTACGGCACAATTTATTCCCCGGGTTTATTTATGCGTTCCTTAGGACCTCGTGTGTCATTAGGTAGCCTTCATACACGTGATCTAATCTCGCTTCCTGATTGGCCCAGTCCATACGACAATCAGCCGACGTCGGGTGAAAACAGAACACCCGACTTCTGCACGCGGTGTCGCACCGACAAAAAATCGTCTCGGAAGTCTTAGTCAGGTGCCAAATTGTATTCTGTGGGAATTTCGTGAAGAAAGGTGCCGATATACCTTCATTCGCGAACCTATAATCCAAGTTTTTTTAAAGAAATATTTTGGTTCTAATATGAAACTTCAAGGCTTCAAACACCCATTGTCTTAAAAAGGCTTTTTTATTGTCTTCAGGACGTCATCTCCGTGGCAATACGAGGTGCGAGCATGAAGCCACAACGTCATGGCAGTGTGACGTTGACGTTCCGTACAACATCACAGTGGAAAAGTGGATACGGTCACAGCGCCACCCCGATGATAGAAACAAAATGGCTACAACCCCATTGGTCGAATCACTTTGACGATGTGTCGAGTCCGACAAAGAATTGATCACGGGTTACTGAGCGCGGTATGTATCAAGCCTCCGTTAAGTCTGTGCACCATCCAACGGTAGGCTGGGGAACGAGGGTACAAAAAATATATGTTTTAATTGTTATTGTGGAGAAAGATAACCTGTGACTATACGAGGCATTCAGTATGATTCAGCTCTGTTGAATGGTTTATTTTCCTTGTCACCTCGGAGTCAAAGGTGAAGTCGTCGTGCCTCCTGACTCCTTGGTCTGGTTTTGAGGAAACTTCACACCTGTGTGTAGGTTGACCCCCCCCCCCCCCCCCCCNCCCCCCCCCCCCCCCACCAATCCAACTTACCTCGACGTGAGTCCATGTCGTAAAAATTTTCTAAGTTCTAATAATACCGTAATATAGAGGGGTAGCATAATGGTAAATGGAACAGCTTGTATTATACCTAAGCTGTTCCATCTACCGTTATGCTACCCCTACTATATGACGATATTTTCAGTAGGCCTACTTACAAAATTTTTATGAGCTGGACTCGCGTCGAGGTAAGTTGGATTCTCCCGTATGTTATGTAGTGATGTAAGATGATCTCTTCCCAATCTATAGTTGCTACACATATGACATGGAAATTAAACACATCATTCCCTTTCCTGATATTTTTCTTTCAATGCTTTTTTCAGCCTCCTGAACAGCGATTCCCAATCATAAGATATTATGGTGATTCAATCACAGCCGGTTCAACATACGTCATCTGCGCTGATGGAGTCAAACTGCTTGAACTTTCGTCCCTACCTGAAGCTGTCAAGTATCTGATGGCAACTTTTTACATATTTAACTTGGCCTACCCTCCGAAAGCCAAGTGCACGACGCTGTTCTTCCAACGGAGTATTCTCGGGATCATTGGTAAGGAGAGGCCCCCACTGAAGTTACTTTAACTTCTGTTGACGTTTGCCATTTGCTGAAGGGCCTGGGAAGCCCAATAGTGTGATGCTATTGTCTGTTTGCAGGCCATTCGAACTTAAGATATTCTTCAATGGTAAAAAATGTATGGTGATTACTTAAGTACTTTAATGATACCTAATGGATTAAACTGATTTGGTATAGTATTAGGACGGCATTTAGGGACCTTCTCAAAGTACACGTACAATTGAAAACAAAAAACTAAATTATTTAGTTTGGAAGGGTGGGGGTTTGCAATTCTCTGATAAATTTCGTTTTTATAGACTTGTGCCTTCCTTAGTATATAATGTTGAAGCCAGACCTCCTCCGCTTTTTGTCTTTTGAAGGGGAAGGGGGCTCATTGAGAAACTAACAAATTTCTTTTTTTTTGCTTCACTTTTATTTTGAGGTTGTCCCTTAGCAGGTTTCATTCTAGAGCTATTTTTAACCAAAATCAGAGTAATTTATAGAGGAGATGGTTCATGTTGGCGTTGCTTTCACCCATCCGTTACAAAGTCATTGCTTGCTTATATGGTAGTTCCCACATTCAGGAATGGCCAATTTGTCTGTGATTAGTTAAAAAATCAACAATCGACACTAGTCTTGTTGTCAGAGGTTCTTCAGACACGTCTGAAGGGTTTGTATTTTTTGTTATTTTTGTTTGCTACTTGAGGAAAAAAAGAATTTCATTTTTGTATATAAATATTGTTTTGATGCACTTATTTAAAATGGGTATCCTGGATTGTGTTGGGCCGCTGGTTCAGAATTTGACACCAATAAGTACAGACCACTCGTTGACATTATCACACATAAAACATTACTACTCATAAACCTAACTTTGTGCTTGGATAGGACTTAAAAGTGAACCTTGGAGGCATTCCAGCTAAGCTTTGTGGACCAACAATGGTAACCGCTACACACGGATAGTTGCTTGAGACAGTTGTCATCTCTTTATGAGACATCTGTCGTCCCCAATAGGAGACGTATATCATCTCCTAATGAGACAGCTATCATCCCTATACGAGACAGTAACTATATACTCTGCTTGAGACAATAGTCATTTCCTAATGAGACAGCTATCGTCCCCCATACGAGACAGTATATCCTACACTTGAGACACTTGTCATCTCCACATGAAATAGTACATGTATATTCTCCACTTGAGAGAAAAAATACTCACAATGAGTTGCCCATTTCACCATACCATGAGACTCTGATTGTCTCGACTAGAGATGGTAATACCTCGACATGAGACGAAAGGTAATGTCTCAAATGGAGACAAAAACGTCACGCCCTGCGGACAAGCTGTTGAATACACTTTTTGTCTCCATTTGATATGGATTTTTTTTTCAATGTGATGCCTCCAGTGATGATGATTGGCAGGTACGCCATCAGGTGGTTGTTCCTGGTACGTGTAGACAGGAAATATTGAAGTTTGCTCATAGTAATCCTATGGCAGATCATTTAAGAGTGAGAAAAACTAACCACAAAGTTCTAACTCACTTTTTCTGGCGAAAGGTTAGGTCTGATGTCGTCGAGTACTGTAGATCATGTCACGCTTGCCAAGTAGCCAGTAAACCAAATCAGATCATACCAGGGGCTCCATTGCAACCTATTCCAGTTGTTGGAGAAGCTTTCTCTAAGATTATTATTGATTGTGTAGGACCATTGCCTCGCACTTCCTCAGGGTATCAGTACTTGTTGACAATAATGTGAGCATCAACTCGTTTCCCAGAGGCATTTCCTTTAAGGAACATTACAGCAAGGTATGTTGTAAAAGCACTCACTAAGTTTTTCAGTTGGGTAGGGTTGCCAAAGGTTGTACTGCAGACCGATTAGGGGTCGAATTTCATGTCTAAAGTATTCAGGCAAGTCATCGAGCAGTTGGACATAAAACATGTTCACTTTAGTGCCTAGCACCCAGAGAGTCAAGGTGCCTTAGAACGGTTTCATCATACTCTTAAGACAATGTTGAAAACCCATTGTATGGAGAATGAGAAAAGCTGGGATGAGGGCATACCCTTGGTTTTGTTCGCAGCCCGAGAGGCAGTTCGGGAGTCTACAGGGTTTAGTCCCTTTGAGCTAGTGTTTGTTCATGAAGTGCGTGGAGCTTTGAAGTTAGTCAAGGAGAAGTGGCTTACAGAGAATGAAGCGAAAGTATGACGACTTGCTTGGCGTACTTTATCTCTGACGCAGTGCCGTTGGTACATCTCATACAGGTCTTTCTTGATTAGTGTACTCCCTTTACTTTCCCGCGTATGGTACATGAGCCTGAAATTGTTTCAATAAACATGTCTTCACTTCAACAAGGGTAATATTTCAGGCCGTTCAACATCAAACTGTACACACGCTCCATCTTTGACGACTTCAGACAAAATAGCCACTGAACTGAAGAAGATTAAGGCAGTTGCAGAAACGTATGCAACTGGTATCGCCAATCGGCAGCTGGGAGAAACTGGCGCGATTCTGCACAGTTGGGCGGGTTTAAAGGACGGAAGACACGCAAATGAAGAGTTGGTTACTAAGATCAAGAACGATGACGGCTGGATCGGGACTGAAGATAGGATAAAGGAGACTGATTGTCTAATCATAGACGAAGTTTCAATGATCAGCAAGAAGGTATATTTGAACAGGTCGAGTATGTGTGCCGCAGGATTAAAGAAACCAATCAATACTTTGGAGGCATCCATGTCATCTTATCAGGCGATTTCAAGCAGCTACCACCTGTGCCGTGTCCGAGAACGGGGGACATGGGGAAATTCCTATTCACCTCATCCATTTTCAAGAAAGGAATGCCACATGTCTTTAGTCTAACAGAAGTAGTCAGACACAGAGAAAATTTGCAAGTAACGACTGTGAATGAGCTGTGCCAGGGGTCGCCATCACCGGAAACAGTTCAATTTATTCATAGTTTGGAAAGGCCGGTTCCCAGAAATGATGATACGGTTGTGATTGCCAGCACCAACTCAGATGTGGACATGTTAGCTTACAATGACGAATACTTGAAGCATAGTCAACAAACACCTTTTAGATTCAATTCGACTGACTCTGCAAAAGGAAAACTTCTGAGGAGGTGCCCTGCTGCCAGAGAACTTGTTTTAAAAGTTGGCTGCAAGGTTATTTCGATAAAGACTGCAGCAAAAGAACTTCCCAACAGTTCGATGGGGACGATTGTTCAAACAGATCGTGACAGGCCCTCAGTTAGCTTTGGAGGTCGCGTACAGAGGATAGAACGTCATAAATTCGTAATTACCGATGAGCATTGTGGTGTAGGAGCCAAACGGTTACAATTTCCTTTAAAAGTCGCACCATGCGATGACTGTACACAGAGCACAGGACAAGATACTTGAAAGCCTGATAGTTGACTGTGCAGGATTTTTCCAGCCTGGGCAGCTTGGCGTCGCCGTTGGACGGGCAACACAGACCATAACACTTCAAGTGGTAAACTTCAGCGAGGAAGTCGCCAGTATGAGGCATCCAGACGAGGTTTACACATTCTATTCGTCCATACCGCAGATTATACGACTGACGAACCACGTGGACCAAAACTTGTTGTGACGTTCGCATTTCACAACAAAGGGCGAGTTCAAAGTCAGTATTACCGCATTCACATCAATTTTCGTCTGTTTTGGAGGTGGGTACATGCTATACAAACAAAATAAGGATTACCTAGGTGGGCAGCTGATACTGTACCTTCAACAAAGGTGGTTTATCAAGGCAATTTTGCATCGAATCGAGAAAAAAATGCTCTATTTTACAGATATTAGCAATAGTGAACACTCCCTCAGCGGAACTAACTGACCTCGTCCCCGAGGTGCCGCACATGCATTGGGTGTATGTTTCTGCATAGGCATCGAAAAAGGTACCATGTTTCCCGGTTTTCCCCACAGCATTACGCCAGGCGTAATGATTACGCAAAATACAGTAAGCCGAAACTAGATAAGCGAGCGAAAAATGTACAACTAAAATTCATTGCTCGCTCATCAATTTTTGGTATCATACATGTATCACACAGGCTTCAGAATGTTTTTGAATGATTTTGACAATGTACATGTACATGTGCCTATTCTCATTGCACAGGATAGGCAAGGACCATGATGACAGCATACAATTCAAAGCTCGAGCAGTGTACGCAAAAGCTGGTGACCTGGTAAATGTCGGAGACTCTGTCTTATATGAAGAAGATAATGGAAATGTGAGTCCCCCCCACCCCCAAGAAAAAATAACTTGCTTTCATATCATCGTTTAGTGCATGCAATCAAACTCATCGTTTGAAGCCACCGCAAAATTCAGTTAGTGTCTGGTCTGTCAAAAGAGAGAGAGAGAGCACATGTCTTTTCAAAAGTTGATGTACCGTACACGTTTCAGATCTTCCCATCGGTCTCACATTATACCACCAAGAGCGTCATGAAAATACATTGGATATTTTTGTCATTATTTTACAGAAGGCAGTCGGCGTGTTCCAGTATGGCTACCGGAAAGACACAGGTGATTTTGTGTGCATAACAACAACACATGAGATAGGTTTAAGACTCGGATGTCAAGTTGTCGAAAGAAGTGATCACATATGTCATCTTCCAACTGACAGGATACTGCAGAAACTATGCGTTTTGCATGATTGCAAGATTGGGAGATGCAAATCCACAGTTCGATTTGTTGAGAAAAAAGTGGAACAGACATTCAGATAGCAATTCATTCATAGTTAATAAGTTCCGCCACAGTCACGAGTTTTGAACAGCTGCTCTGCACCCGCAGTCGCACGCGCTGTTTGTGATAACATCGGGCCGATTTCACAAAGGGTGTTTAAGACTTAGACGCGTGTAACTTCACCAAATGCACGCACTTCTACCATGCATTTGACGAAGTTAAACGCGTCTAAGTCTTAAACACCCTTTGTGAAATCGGCCCATTATGTCGGGGATAGGCTTGTTATGGTTTCCGATAATCAAGATCAGGGTCCATATTCATGAACATACTTATATCTAAGTGTGACACTCCACACTCTTATCCTTTGTTCAACACGAAAGATAAGTATCATACTTTGACTTAAGTATGTTTATGAATATGGACCCTGGAACATACAGTTGTGGTGTTAAGTTTAAATGCGCCTTGGTCAAAGGAACTCCGCTTAAATTTTCGAAGGTTTATTAAATGTTCTTACAAATACTTTCTTTCCTGTGGTATTCTACGACATATGGCTCTCTTATTTCCATGCGTTTATAAATTCCCATGAAACAAGTTTGTAAGAACAATTAATAGCCTTCATAAAATTTCAGTTTTATGTTTTTGACCGGAGGGTATGAAAACTTCTAAAATCAACTGCATGTATCCCGATCTGTATCTGATCACGTTTGATCTCAGATGGTGAGGTCATGGTGATATTGATGAATCAAATTTGATATTTTCAAACATCTCATCTTGAGTTAGAGCTTGGAGGAATTATAATACATGTATATATATACGGTAGAATCCAACTTACCTCGACGCGAGTCCATGTCATAAAAATTTTCTAAGTTATAATAATACCGTAATATACAGGGGTAGCATAATGGTAAAAGGAACAGCTTGTATTATACCTAAGCTGTTCCATCTACCGTTATGCTACCTCTAGTATATTATAACGAAGTTAAGTCATTCTAAACGTGTCATGACCTTTCACCTTCATTAATATTCATGATTTGTAGTTTGACGTATTATGACCTTTCACCTTCATTAATATTCATGACATGTAGATCGTAGTGTTTGCAGACGACGTTTCTCGATCTCTGCCCTCTGGTCCCTTGGACCATTCTGCGCTTACCTTTTTATTATTCCGGTTCGGATGTAATCAGGTCTATGGGGACTATTCATGTGTCATTTCTGGATGTTTACTGGTAAGTTTCACGTCAATCTGTAGTGTATTTATTGCATTTGCAACCTTTTTGTGTGACTGACGAGTCCGAGGCACTGACGAGTATTGATTATTATACATGTAATTAGCCATGCGCCTCGCTTCGTGCACTTTACTCATGTTCAAACTATAATTTCAGCAAACTTCTGCTATTTATGTTCAGTCAGACTAAGTGTCATAGGTGATCCGATGTCTTAGAATATACTCATCATACTTTAGATTCCTTAGAATTTGGTTTGAGGCGTTTTGAGGCCAATTTATTAGGTACATCACCGTCGGCGATCAGTTCGACTTCGCGGGAATAGTTCAAACATGGCGTATTAATACAGATATGTGAACAGTCTACTACGATTTCTTCCCAAGCTAAATTTGATTAATTTATCTTGCTTAACGGCGTATTCTTTGTCTATAATGTTGAGAGTGTTCGATTTGGAAGTTTATGAGATGAATTTCGGCGAGTTCGGGCTATATTTAAAATTTGGAAAGATTTCTATTTTTACGGTCTTCCTTTCATTCATGAATACTAGCGACGTCATGAGTTGTGATCGTCGTGGTTGTTGTGACGTCGTTTCGGCGGCGTATTTAAACCAAGTCGCAGATACGTTCATTCAGTCAGGAATTGAGTCCCGACTCATTCACGTCTTTGGGCGTCGTGTACATCGTGTAGATCTCGTGGAAGTGTGAACGGAATGTTTGTAAACAAAGGACAGATTGTAAATGCATGTGTATGTTTATGTTGATGGACTAAATAATAAACTGATTGTCTTCTATCATAGCTTGACTTGATTAAACGGACCCCAACTCTCTAGTCTCCATAACAGAGAGGCTGGCTTTGTTTCCCTAATCTGTAGGGTGGTGGCAGCATTCTAAATATAGCCTACCAGTGGCCCCTTTTGGATAAAGATATTCGAGAGAGTTACAATATTACAATATTTTTAGAACTTCAAAATTTTTATGACCTGGGCTCGCGTCGAGGTAAGTTGAATTATCCGGTATATAGACAGAATATGGCTCTGCTCTGGAGATAGGACGTCACGACGTCGAAAGTCGGCGAATGATGGGCTGGGCGGGCACATGGGTAATCCCTATTGTGTGATGTCATACCGCGATGAGAGATGGAAAGTAGAGCAAAGGTAGTGCTAAAGTATTTTTCATCTGACTTCTACAACAATGGATTTGTTGGGACTCTCGGATCACCCTCTCATCAATTTCGTGTTCGTATCACATGACAGCGAGTTGACATTTTTTTCCTGCCAGGAACACTATTTAGCATAGTTTGGTGTTCTGAAGATGTTTAAAATTACGTCAGCAGATATCAATTTCTCCCAAATAATCAGATCGTCAATCAGGCACTTTCCATAAAAATCAAATGCTCGCCGCCCGGGAGTTAGGTTGCTTGACATTCCGATTCTGAACGATTTATAATTATCGCTGGTCTCCTTTATCAGTTCTCCTCCTTTATCCTCACTTTTAGGCTCGCCATTCAGGAACAGCGTAAGACCATTACTGGAACTCCAGGTTAACCCAACGTGGTACCAGGTCTTAAGGGCAATGTTCGTGACGGTAACGCTGTATCTCCTTGTCGAAGTCTTGAATAATGATTTCATGTCTCCATTGTCGTAATACGCCATGCACATCCCAACCTTCGATCTGGCGGTTTGACCTCCACTAGAGAGAATAGATTCTTGATATCGTCCATCCACTTTCGTGAAAAACACATACATGACTGCAGACCAACCTTTGCTACAGAGATCCATGTTTCCTAAACACCGACTCCGTTGGTTTCCATAATCCAAATAAGCCGGTGGTTCAAGCTTAATTGCCTTGCCGTTCTTTCCAGTTATAAAAGTTGGATTTCCAAACACCCCGGGAATTAAACCGTAGCCAACAACTTTATCATTCTTCATTTCATCCATTGGTAGAATTGAGGCTGCATCTGCAGAGAATATTCGAACATTTTGAAATCCTTTCGAGTTGTTGCAAAATGTTGTGTAATTGAAAATTATAACAAGCCTGCACACAAAAAAATATTCGTCTCCACTTGAGATAAGTGGGGTGTTGAAGCGCTTTGGAACACAGTTATCTTGTATTTGAGATAATAATATCTCTCGAATCGAGAAAGTATCTGTCTAATGACAAAACTTGATATATCTGTGACACTACCTGAGACAAATGGCGTGTTAGGCCTTCCGACACACAACGTATCTCACGTTTGAGATATCAATAATATCGAACCGAGATATTGGTCATCGCAAATGAACTGGATCAGAACGGGCCACCAGATCGACCTGACGAGGCAACAATGTTGTAATTCGCAAAAATTAAATGCAAAAACTCTGACTCACGATTAAGCCATCTTGTCCAAACAAGGCTATCGACTCCGTCTTTAGCCTTGTCCTAATCATGTCATCTTTTCCGTTAATTTATAAATTATTAATGAACCTGACCCCTACTTGACCCCACCTCCGAGCCAATCAGAACTCGCGAAACAAATCACCGTTGGACACTTTCTTTGCTCTTCACGCTCGAATTTGTAACATGGATTTTGATTGGCACGTCGATTTTCCTTCGCGCCCCGATGATTGGCTGAGGCTCTCACCCCCTCAGAAACGGGAAATGTGATGGATTCGAACCAGGCTAGATGGCCGTCAGGCCAGATAGACTGGTGAGCACCAGATGGATTAAGCAAACACATAAGAATATTGATAAACTGCACCTAAGTATTACGTTTCAAGAAGTCTATTGGGATAGGCTACGTAACTTTCCCCTTCACCAGGGGTGATAAATATCCAAAATCTGAGACACAAAATTATAAAAGCAATAATTGTACAGCATCGGTTTTCTCTCAACCATACAAAAGATATTGTGCCGTGCATTGGTAAACCCCATCCAACTGAACTCTACATAGCTTCTCGGACTATTGGCAAAGGTTAAAACTATTACGAAATTTAAGAGTTGCAGTCTTTGCAAGTTGCAAAGTTAAGCAACCAGGACCTAAAACTCAACTGTTGGGTTGATGTAACCCAGCAATCTATAAATTCATATCAAAGTGTGCGTCATCTCAGCTGCGCACATGATAGATGACAGCAGCTCAACATATTACATCTCTCTAAATAATATTATGAGTACTCAGAGTGGCATTTCGTTGTCTCCAGATAAGAGCACAATATATCATCCAGAATTTGACTGGGGACAGTCGTATGTCAACTTGAGATATCAGTTACCGGTATTTCTACCGAGTTTCAGAGATCTGAACTCGCGATCCAAAAGTAACTTCTTTTACGGAGAAGCGTTCAAGTGATTTTTATCTCAAGTGGATATGAATATTTTTCTGTGTGTGGTGGCGACAGGATTCACGAAGTGACGTTTTGTTGTGGTATCAGATCATCCAGTGAGAGCGAAATTACTGAGGGGAATAGTTGTTTTTGTTAGGGGAAAGGAAATTAAAGTCCTAGGTGCACCACAAAAATAAATTATCACTCTTTTTCAGCTTTGTACAGCATTCAGACACTTTGCTGTTTGTTTCATGAAAGGCCGGGGCTATTCGTACCGTCACGGTGCAAATAACGCCAAACCAGATCTTATTCGTACCGTGACGGTGTGAATAGTGCGTCGTCGGTTCTTATTCGTACCGTGACGGTGTGAATAGTGCGCCGTCGGTTCTTATTCGTACCGTGACGGTGTGAATAGTGCGGGAATAGCTCTTATTTACACCGTCACGGTGGGAATAGTGCGTGGAGAATGATTATTCGTACCGTGACGGTGATGTATAATTTCTGCACTTATTAACTGGGACAGTGCGACTGATGGGCAGTAAAATATTTTAGCCTGGGCAATTTTTTTCCTTTGACGGGATCCATTGACCCCATATTCTCCTTTCACAGTTAGTGACGAAATGCTCGCCTCTGTCTGATGATAAAATATTTTTCATACTGTATACCGGTAATTTTTTTTTTTTAATTTGGCTCAAGAATGCAGTTCCCCATTTTCTGACAGTCACACTGATCGATATCAGTATAAGGAAAGTGAGGGGATCTGGATGGAGGAGGAAGATTAGCCGCAAAGAGANTTTGGTGCATTGTAGTAAGTGATAGGGTGTTGTACAGTAGTGCCATAGTAGAGTGGATTAAGTGCAATATGTAGCAGGGCTATACTCGTCAAGTGCAGGGGAAGTACGGAATGTGGGATAATGTTTAGTTTGGGTGCCATAGTTCTAAGTTGCCGTGCATTATATTATTGTGTTATGTGGCGTCCTTTCAGTTACTTTATCAGTTGAGTTAATTTGTTGTGTTTTACTTGGACCATATGTTTTAACTTATGTTTTAATTTATGTTGTTTGTTTGTTTTAGTTTTCCCAGCTGGAAATAAAAAAAGTCCGTAACGACACTCCATCGTCTCATCGTTCCTCACCTGCCTCGGTGTACGATCTCTGGTTGACAGGCGAGTCGATCAGAGGGTTGTAGGTTCGAATCTCGGTGCCATCACAGATTTTTTTTGTTTTTTCCCATTTGGTAGCTGCGCTCAGATCTTTACTGTTCAAGAGCGCAGTGACAAGTGAAACCAACTGTGACCGTCTGAGAGGGTGTATCGTTTTCAGAGGTAGTTTGGAAGTGCATTGTGGCTGTTCGTAATTTCTACCTCTGCCGCTTGGGGTTTATAGATATTAAGTTCAGCTTTAAGCTGGGAATCCACCATTGGTTTTCAACCTGATTTTGCATAGCGACTTGCTTTGCAACTGGGCATTCGATCGCCATTCAGTAGTGGACTAGCTATACGTGATTTCCACCAATGGCAAAGATGTGATAATTTCAGTCGGCAATGAGTCGGTGACCGGTATCAGTTCCTTGCGATCGTATTCAATCGCAGGTACAGGTTGCAACGCAAGTCGCAAAGCAGAAAATCAGCAGTGGATCCCTAGCTTTACGCTGTACACGTACTGGGCTACCGGGGCTCGCCCCTACTACAGGGAATCGTTGGTGACACAGTGTTGTGATTACCGGTAACCCAAATGCGGCGATGGCCTGAATTCACCATCAACACTTCAGGCTACATGGAGATCTACACACATATATCGTCTATATCATCTGTACGGCCGTACATCTGCTCGCCGACGCATCAAATTGATGGCTTTAAGCTAATGGTAACATTATCTTCAATGCATTTTCCATTTAGTTAGGTACCTTTAGCTTGAAGTCACTTTTTGAAAAGGCCCCTGGTCTACTATCGAACCATTCATGTTGCAGCAGCCGAGATGTTGATAATATTGTTGTACTATCATCGCTATTCAGTTCACGAACTTTCACATGACGCGTCATCGCCGCTGCACAAACTAGTCGATTTATCCAAAATGATATGGCAAACGGTTTGTCCATTTATTCCACAAACTAAGATTTAGCTCTGGAAACTTAGGGCCGTATTCATAAAGGGTGATCATCGCGCGATTAGCCTAGACGCGGATAACTTTTGTACGCTGGTTAAAACAGGTTTGTACGCGTGTGGATAAACACCCTCGATGATCGCAATTCACAACAAGAGATGATCGGCCGTTTATCTGTCCGCCTCTAACTTCCCGCTTAATCACCGATTTTCTTGCCGGGGTAATCGCGCGATGATCACCCTTGGTGAATACGGCCCAGTTTGTACGCGAGATAAACAAGCCCCTTGGGACGTTTAACATTTCTTTTGTTACTTGCACGCGGGTGTCTACTTTTGTACGTTGGTTAAACGTCTGTTGATCTAATCACTCTTTATGAAATGCTGTCTAACTTGAACGTGCGATTATCCCCTGTTTAATCAGCGTTTTTGGTAGTTAGTCGCGTCTAAGAGAAAAATACCCTTTATGAATATGGCCCATAGTTTCTGCTCGGCAAAAACTCAGTTTATGGATGGTGCGGCCAGAAACTTAGTTTATGCGGCTAAAAACTTCGGGCGGTATTCATAAAGGGTGATCATCGCGCGATTAGCCTAGACGCGGATAAGTTTTGTACGCTGGTTAAAACAGGTTTGTACGCGTCAGGATAAACACCCTTGATGATCGCAATTCACAACAAGAGATGATCGGCCGTTTATCTGTCCGCGTCTAACTTCCCGCTTAATCACCGATTTTCTTGCTGCTGGCATTCCCAGTCACTGAAAGATCATGTAACGAAGTGCGTAACATGTCAGAACAAAGGTCCAGGTGTGAAGGGAAAGAATGTCCTAGGAAAAACTGTCCAGGGAACAAAAGATTATATTGTTACATTCTAATCTCTCACAATTGGTTTCTATACGCATGCCACTTATTCCGTCATTCAACAATAGAGGTAGACCATGTAGACACTTTTTATAGGAGGACACTTTTTACTGCTACACCTGGCTTGACACGGGTCTCAAAAAGCCCGCGGATTTCTATGTAGTGTAAACAGAGCTAGTGTCCAACTTGTATTTCATTGTTATGTCACTTACACCCTTCTGTCATGTGAGCCATCACCCCATTCAAATTAATGTTACCGCACGACGCGGTCATTCTTCGCGAGGCTTGGGAGTGGGACAATTAAGTGGACAGGACATTTCTCTTTCTGACCATACCCCCACCCCATTAATATCTTCAACTTAGGAGTTAGGGCCATATTCATAAAGGGTGTTTTTCTCTTAGACGCGACTAACTTGCAAAAACGCTGACTAAACAGGGGATAATCGCACGTTCAAGTTAGACAGCATTTCATAAAGAGTGATTAGATCAAGAGACGTTTAACCAACGTACAAAAGTAGACACCCGCGTGCAAGTAACAAAAGAAATGATAAACGTCCCTTGTTTATCTCGCGTACAAACTGTCATTTCGCCTTAGGCGCGCTGAAGCTTGGCAATGAATCCACTCCGTATCCTCGAATTAGGTGCAGAGGAAGCATGGGAAGAAGCAGAACGAAGGCAACCTGTTGATTTGCGTGTTTTTACATATCATACAAATCCAGGAATCACGTGCTACAGCATCCCATCCCACTTTTGCTTCTTCTGATTGGCTGTAGCATCTGAAAGTTTGTTTTCAATCACATCTTTTCGAATGTTTGAATTAGCCACATCTGCTGTTTGGCTGCAAAATTGTCAGCTCGTTTTTTCGACATGTTGGGCTGTTAAGCCTAGTTCATACTTCGACGCAAAACCATCGGCGTCCGGCGCGCAATCAAAATCTACGGTGCCATGCATGACCGGGACCTTTGTTCTGACATGTTACGTACTTCGTTACATGATCTTTCAGTGACTGGGAATGCCCGCAGCAAGAAAATCGGTGATTAAGCGGGAAGTTAGACGCGGACAGATAAACGGCCGATCATCTCCTGTTGTGAGATGCGATCATCAAGGGTGTTTGTCCACACGCGAACAAACCTGTTTTAACCAGCGTACAAAAGTTATCCGCGTCTAGGCTAATCGCGCGATGATCACCCTTTATGAATACGACCCTACGTCTTTTTTTCCCGAGTTTAGGAATGGGACAGGTAAGTGGGAGTTTAGAGTATATACCAAGTATTACCACTTCCGGAAATAAAAAAAGATACATGATTATATAAAGATTAGCATCTCCGCATACGTTTTCTTCCCTTTGTGCAGGCGAATCCCAGCTATTGGTGTGGCGGCGGTGGATCGACGGGCGATAAACACCCCACCAAGAAGAGACGTTGGATTTTTGTCGCGCTTGGTTACCTGACAACTAGAGTAGCCACTTTCTTACCAATTGTGTTTATATCGCAGTGATCCCCTCTGTGTGGTCCGATGCATTTACAACTGGATCCAGCACAGGTCTGAAAAGGATAATACATGTAGTAATGAGATATAATAATAATAACGATAATAATAATAGCTGCAGCAGCAGCAAGATAGATAAGATAAGATAGATAAGATATTAAAGCAGTTGCATTCGTGATTAAAACAAAATTGGCTATTGACTATTAAAAAAACAGAACCGTCACGATAAAATTCATTCAAAATGTTTTTTGAACAGGAAGGTATTAAGATCTTTTTTAAATGTGACGGTGTCTGTGAGGCTGCGCAGGGAAGCCGGAAGATACCGCACGGATTCGACGGCTTTCTTATGTGAGTTACACTCTAAAAAGTGAATTGCTCAGAAGAAGAAATTTCTTTCATCCTTTTAAACAAGATTATGGAATGGAAAATGATGACTATTGTTGTAATGCAATCTTTTTCCATCCTGGTCCAGAACGCAAAAAAGGAAACAGAACACCACTTTTGTCCCAGGTTTCAGAACACATTTTACTTAAATCCCTTTAAAAGGGGCTTAAATATCGCCAAACTGTGAAGATAACATATTCCATAGATAAATATATAGAGAAAGATTGCATTACAACAACAGCCATAATTTTCCACTCCATAACCTTGTGTAAAAGTATGAAGAAATTTCTGAGCGATTCATTTTTTAGAGTGTACATACATATACCTACACCCCTCAGCATTAATTTATCTACACCTGTTTTCTTCAAGTATTTCTAAATCCAAAAACCTATTTCAAGCATTTCTTTATTTCTGTACCAAAAGTCTCGGGTTTCGGCTTCCGGCGATTCCAAATGGATTTCATCCCGGCTATTCTCAGTTATTGCAATGGATCTACCTACCTTACGAAATCTACTTACCCTTCGAATCTCGAAATATCCGACATTTGCTGTTAGTGCATTTGTAACAAATCCCGTGCAGTCTTTATCAGCCGTACTAGAATATATTTTGCAGTTACTAGAGTAGTAAAAGGATCTGCATGCAGGATTCTCAGAGCATCTGAGCGCACATTCCAAAAGACAATCGGCAGAGAGTGTCTCTATTGGTGTTTGTGAACTTGGAATCAAACCGGTGCACTGACCAGGTCGGGCCGAAGTCCAATTCATTGAGTCAAGTGCCGACACAGACGACAAAATGGCAAAAAACCAAGTGAATTTTAACATCTTGTTTTTTATGAAAATGTATCTCACTCTGGGAGACGGCAAGGTTTCACACGCACGCGCAATATTCCCTCAACTTGCCAGAGTGTCTTCCTGAAAATACCATTCCCAAATGACTAATCCGCAGTCGGTGTCCTCCACCTACTGTAGGTTAATAACGTGGCCAAGTTGATTTAACTTCGACCTATGGTGTGTCATACTGCTCTTTTGTTTTGCGTTATGGGGAAGACTTCATTAAATTTGTAATCAACCACGCAAGACTGCCGTTTGAAATGTGAAATTATAAAATGGTAAATGGCCATATTACAGTCAACTGCATGGAACATGACCAGAATCGTTGATTTTTTCAAGATCTGGGGCGATATTTATGAAGCCTTCGCAACTTTGCGTTCACGCAAATCTATTTTAAGGCAGTCAATGAACAATAGGGCACGTGAAGCCAAACAATAGATTTACGTGAACGCAAAGTTGCGAAGGCTTCATAAACATGATAAATATCGCCCCAGCAGGTCTGCATTTCCTGCACCTTTTGGCTCACGCTACATTTTATGACACAGACCAAGTAAAGGTTAATCAAATGCATGTAGACTTTCTAACATAGGAAGCATTCTCGCCTCCATACAGGCCGAAAAATATTGCATTTAGGGACACTGAATGGGTCCATATCTGAGATTTGCAGAAGGACTGTACATGTATTCTAGAACCCGTACCCATGGCAGTCATGCTGGATAGGCCTACTTTTGGGACAATGTTACACATTAGTCCTACAATACCAACATGGAATGCGTGCTGGCAACTTACATGAAGGCAGATTTTTAATTCATTTTTTTGGCTTTTAGGAGAAAATAGAATAAATGTCAGGGCGGGAAAAGACGCTAATCTAAACATTTTTTCTTGGCCTTACCAGTCATGCCAGTCTACTTACCCTCTGAACTGCGAAACATCCGAAATTTCTTGTAATGAATGAGCTTATTCCGTCAATCTATTGTAATGTGACACTGACGAACGGGCCGCACTGAAAAACGTTACACCTGTGCGCAAATTGATGGCAGAGTTCAGCACAACATCAATTTTTTTGCCACAGTATCGTCACGGATACAATACGATTCCCAAATAATTGTTCCGGAGTCCAATCACACTGTCCCATTGTACAAAATTTGTCAACTGGTCACTTCTGTCGAGAAGGCTGCACTAAACCGCTGCATTCCCAGCGAGGCGTCCCTCATCACGGGTTACTCGCTCGGAACGCGTCTGTGTTCGAATACACCTCTTCTTTATCCAGTGAGAACGGCCAAGTCCGTCAATGTGAGCGGATCGGAATGAAGTTATCGACATTTGATCGGGAGATTACGGGAGAATCTCACATAGTAAACTCCAGTCGTATCGGTGGCCAGGGCCGGTGTAACACCTGCCAGTGTTCCCCATCTGTGAGTGCTCCTCACCTATTGTCCGACGAAATAAGCAGCGACTTGACAATAGGGAGCACACAGAGAAACATGTCGGTCTATCTGCCAGCGTTTTCCAAACAATAAGGGGGGCACACTGACCCACAGAAACACTGACAGATATAACACCTGTGTAAGGAATAAAAATGCCACTCATTACCACCCACCACCCACCACCGGATGCCAATGCTCACTTTATTGTTTGACGCACACTCAAATTCAAAATAGGTTGGTCGTCGAGTCGCATCCTATATCGCAGCGTGATGACTGGCTGTTCCGATCATAATACTTATCCTGGCTATCTGGCCGCGGTAAAAACTCAGAGAAATTTTGTGGCATTGACCAGTGACAAAAATGATGAGTTGTGACGCCTTCTCTTCGTGTGAAGTAGAAAAGCTAATGAACGTACAAGAATTGTCGCGTGACATAGAGACGGTTGTTTAAAAGAAAATCCGTTATGAATTCTTTACTTCGCGAAGCGGATCAAATTGAAATACATGTGGATTAATGCAATACCATTGAATATGTTGGTCAACCCGGCAGAAGCAGCAACATTTCAAACACTAACAACAGGGGTCTTTGAACATCAAACCTCTCCGGAGATTGAGCTCGCCCATCTACAACTGCAAGGTTAATCCTGTATCAGAATCACAGAGCAAACTTCATTGTAGGGAGATCTTTACCGACACCAATCGGCCTTCGAGATGTTGATGGAAAATACGTCAAACCTGGTTCATTACACATGTCAAAGAAGGTTTGCTGGTACAATGTCACCCCGGCGAATCAGTATCCTGGGCACCGAGTCTTCGGCGTGGCAAGTGCAGATTCTGAGTCCCGGTATTCCAGAATCCCGCGCAAAAAGAGACGACAGCGATGAGAATGCGACCTCTCCTGCTTCATCAGCATGGTAAGATTACTTGATCACACTTGCATTCGGATCTCAATATGCGTAGTAAATTATGCTAGCATTGATTAAGAAATCGATTGCTCTTGACAGCGTCAGGAAGCGAAAAACTTTGAATACCTGGTGCGTGCCGTAGGCCTACTGACAGTCATCCGGCTGGCCGTGGCGATCAGATGCTTATATTCTGCAAATACATTCAAAATAAGCAACTGATTACGGCAGGTTATTCACTCTAGATCCGAATGCACTGCAAAAATCTTACACTTACTGTGGCATTTCGCAGCTTGAACATCTTTTTCTGGCCCTTCCTGGCGAGGACGCCATTTTGCGCGGGATTCAGGAAGACACGGACTCGGAATCAGCACTTGCCACGCCGAAGACTCGGCGCTCAGGATACTGGTTCGCCGGGGTGAATGTATTCCACTGTATTCAGAATTCAGATCGTGAAGTACATGCACATGAATACATAAAAAGCTGCTTTTCTACGAGGCGTTTGCGGACGCGGTTTCGGTGGCGGGAGCGGGTGCGAGTGAAACAGCTAAAGGGAAATACGTTGGGTCGATTTTTTCCACCCTCGCCCGCCTCCTATTCCGCGCCCGCAAACGTGTCGTGGAAAAGCAGCTGTAGGCCCGTTTCCACATGAGCGTTTTACGCCGCGTTTTGACGCTTCGCCCATTGTTTGGAAGCAGAGCAGCGGAAAATAACAAAAGATTTGACGCATCACGCAGCGTGAAACGCTCATGAGGAAACGGGCCTTCAGGCCTGCTTTCCATTGGCGCGTTTCCGTCCGCGGAAACGCTCGAAAGCATTGTTTGTTTCCGCTTCGTTGGTCACGGCGCGGAAAAAAACATTGCTTTCGAGCGTTTCCGAACGCGCGTTGAATGCCGCGGAAAACGCCGCGGTTTCCGCCCACATACAGGGTTCACACCTCCCACGTGAAACGCTGCAGGAGGCGTGCATTTTTCGGGGCAAGCACACTGGATAACTGCAAAAGTTACTTCGGGCGGCGAGCGCGCGTCATTTTTTTTGCCGCGCGCATTTGGTGCGACCCATTTATTGAAAATCCATTGAACTTATTTTTCCGGCGGTGAACGCGCGTCGTTTTTCGCCGTCGCGGCCCGGTTTTGGTGTGAACAGGCCTTTAAAGATAAAAGATAAAGGATAAAGATACATGGAACGTGTCATGACTTGTTCAATGATTGTATAAAACATGGATGTTTACATTATCCTGTTTTGGAATTTTGGGGCATGCCAACCCACCAAATTGAACACTTTCGGTATCAAAAGAATTTCCACAGGAGAATGCCACCAACAAATTACTCATAAGACAACGAAAGACTGGACAAAAACAAACAAAATGTATATAAACAACGATTTCCATGGCCCGCGAAAATACCCGTGATAGATTATCTTTAAGACAGTGCTTAACAACAATAGCCCTAATTATCCAATTTTGTATATTTTCACGAAAATTCACACTACACCCTCATTTATCTTAAGCGGTCCATACACGCACGGTCATGTGCTTCTTGGTAGGCTATGATGAGTAGAAGAACGATTGGCAATAATATTGCCCATTTTGGTCCTCATGTTCTGCAATAATATTCCGCGTGTATGAGCCGCTTTAGATATAGATCCCAAAGGACACGCATTTGGTAAATCCAAGCAAGCGTAAGGGCTGGTTCATACTCCTTCCGGATTTTATGCGGACTGTGATCAATTCCAGTGTGTGTGCACATTCACTCCTTGGAAATCTGCGATCAGTTTCATGCGCTTGACGGTCCGCGAGAAAGTATGAACCAGCCCTTAACAGTCCACTGTTGACGGAAAGTTGTCGAGACACAGCGATTCATTGGGGGACCACCACTGCTTTGCAATCGACGGTTAATCAACACTACTGAGCCATACCGAGTGCCAGGTCCAGTGTTAGATAACACAGATCGTTTCGTAAATCATGAATAAAATTAAACACAATAGCATTTAATATATAATTCATTTCCCTTTTAATATAAATAATCATTGACATTGATTAAATCGTGTTTATGAAGGTATTGATTAAAAAACAATGAATAAATTTGATAACACCTTTTTCATGATCAACTTAGTATTATTGAGACTAGCTTTCGACCCCTGCTAGGTCTTCATCAGGTCTCAAGACCTAGTAGGGGTCGAAAGCTAGTCTCAATAATACTAAGTTGAATATGAAATAGTTGTTATCAAATTTATTCATTATTATTTCTTTGCTGATCAACACGTAGTCCGAACACTGCCTCCTGTTGCTCATTTGCAGAACTGACGGCCGCAACAAGAGTCAGATGAAGCCTATCGCGGGGGGTCTATTTTGATTGGTCCGTCCATCTCCAGGTCGTGTTTTGAATACATTTAGTGCACGGCAATCGTATCACTTGACAACGCTGCTCTCAGGCATTTTACTTGCTGTTTCAACCAGCTACACTCGCAATCACGCTCTCTGTTCACTCTTAAGCCTAGTTTATACTTCGACGCAAACCCTTCGGCGTCCGACGCACGACCAAATCTGGACGCCGACTTCGCGGAATTGATTCAGAGTCCAGCGTACTTTAGCGACGGCGACCCGTTATGAAATGACTCAAGTAATTACAGCCTCGAGATCGGACGCCGACCAAATCGCACGACGGGCTCGACGTCGAACGCAAGATCGCGCGTTGGTCGCCAGCGATGGTCGTGCATCGAAGTATAAACTAGGCTTTAGCCAGACAAACATTAAGAAAACCGCAATTTGTTATCAAAATCACGAAAAATATTCCTCTCGAAAAGCCGAATCGGCGAATGCACAGCATCGCCATCTTTACAGTTTGAGGTCACGTGATACGGGAACCACCAATCCGTGATCTGATCATGCTGATGACGTAGAACCAAAATCTGGTTCTTCGGTTACTCATCATCTGACTCTGTATTAGCGTCCAGCAGATTCTAAAAATAGCAATACGAGTCAGACGTTCGGACTAATCAACACGGCACCCATCAATATACATGTATTGATTAAAACAGAGATAATCTACAGAACCAGCAATTTCACGTCTGTACAGTCATTGACATAAGTTTATCTACACCTAATACCTTGAATATATCAAATACTACTGGGCCAATTTTTTTTTCCTGTTTGGATGGGATACTTCATGTCTACATTTGGGTTTCAGCTCAGTCTGTTCTAGAGTTTCGGATTGTGAAGTTTGGGGTCGAAAATTCGCAAAAACTCTGGAAATTGCCTTTTTATTTATCATATATTGTGTGTAAATTTTTGTGCTTTTCATCTCTTTGGGCCAATTTTAACACGGTTTGTACCACATGAAAGTCAGTCTTCTTGGTCTGGTCTTATTTCTGCATCAAAATTTTGGAAATTAGGAAATATCATAATTATGTAATAGCTCATCAAAAAACCCTAAAAATCTACATTTTTATTATGTTATTCTTTGGTGACTTTTGTTACAGGGTTGATAGAGTGGAAGTTTCTAAGGATTTTGAGCTTTATTTCATCAAAATACGGGAGAATCCAACTTACCTCGACGCGAGTCCAGGTCATTAAAATTTTGTAAGTTCTAAAGATATCGTAATATAGTAGGGGTAGCATAATGGTAGATGGAACAGCTCAGGTATAGTACAAGCTGTTCCATTTACCATTATGCTACCCCTCTATATTACGGTATTATTAGAACTTAGACTATTTTTATGACATGGACTCGCGTCGAGGTAAGTTGGATTCTCCCGTATCTTGAGTGGTTGCTGAGATATTTGAGATTATCAACATTTCGATAATTTGAGAATTTCCAATCTTTCACAAAATTTTGATATTAGTAGACAGAGCTCACCTAAAAACGTAGGAAAATGAAGCTTTGGAACATTTAGCGTAAACTGGTTAGAAGTTAAGCATGTCTGTTAAGGAGTTGAGCACACCAACATTTTGATATTCTGAAAATATGAATATCTCTGCCCCAAAGTTCCAAAATTTTGTAAACCCATATTCTGAGGTTAGCTCTAACTAATGGCATCAAAATTTCCTGAAAAACACGAAAATCTCAAATTATCAAAATTTCGATAATCTCGAATATCTCAGCAACCATTCGAGATATTTTGATGAAACAAAGCCCAAAATCCTTAGAAAGATCAATTCTATCAAAACTGCAACAAAAGTCACAAAAAATTCCATAATAAAAATTTGGATTTTTTAGGGTGCTTTCTAATGAGCTATTATGTTACCGGGCAATGGGCGGTTGAGGGGGTGTTGGCCAGGGTGTCGAGGCTGGAAAGAATAATGAATGAAATGTAGGGAATTTAAACGGATGAATTGAAACTTATTCGACACTTTCCAGACTCACAGCAACAGACGCCAAACAAATATGCGCGCACATTACGTTCCGACCACGAGACATCAACACCGTGACGTGCTGCCCTCCCACGGAGCTCTAACGAACTGAAATTCCAACACGTGCTGGTGCGGCCGCAGGAAATGGTGATGTAATCATTATGTAATACAAGATATGAAACCAGTCATGCGGCAAAGGCTTATATAACAAGTTGTAGGCCTGAGGCAAATTAAACTAGTACATTCAGGAAATGTTCCCTCCTGCAGGTACGCGTAATGTCATTGTGCTGGTATGAAAATGCTAGGCCATATCCGAGGCTGAAAGGGTAAATGTCGTCCTGGGTATATACAAACATTACCCAGGATCGCAGTCTTCACTAAAACAATACCCTGGGTGTAGTTTCGGTAGCCGAACATCACCCAGCTTCCGCAGTCTGTGCCTAGGAACGAGTCCTATTTAGAAATCCCGTGGAATCTCGCTGTCTCGCACCACGGTACTTGTTGAGTGTAGCTGTTCTTCAGGCGGTCACGTGACCACGGGCGAGACAACCTCGAATCCAGATGTCATACTACGATGCTGGATGATGTCCGGCGACCGAAACTACACCCAGGGTATTGTTTTAGTGAAGATTGAGATCCTGGGTAATCTTTGTACATGTATATACCCAGGACGACATTTACCCTTTCAGCATATCCGAGGCAGGGGCAGTAGCTAAGGCTGAATGGGTCAATGTCGTCCTGGGTATACCTTATGTTTTCATTTCATTTCATTTATTCAAGAAGACAAGATAACAATATAGGTAGAAAGGGCCGAGGCCGAGGCATTACTGGCCCTGTTATAACAAAAATATGAAAATTTTAGAAAGATAGCAGATAATTACATAGATTACAAAACAGTTGAACAAGTGCAAGATACGGAAATGAAGAAGAGAATGGGACACACCCAAACAAAACAACACACAAAAAGAAGATTAGAGGGGGCAGTCAGTCACCGTGGCAGTCAGACTCGTTTACGCTCTGAATGAAATTGAAGGTCGTTTGGGGCCGAATAAGTAAGGGGAATAAGTCAGCAGAGAACAAAGACAAGAAAGAGTACTAAGAATTGTTGACAACGGAGGCTACATTAAAGTATGCATGATATCATTAAGAAACTCGGCACTGATTTGGATGATTTTGATATTAGTAGAGTGTGGGTAGTCCGAGTGTCCATTTAAAAGAATCTGGCAGCGTTGAACAATTCCCAGAGAATCGAATGTGCGCCTATTGAACGATGGGATTAGAGATAAATCATGATTAAAGACCTCGCGCAAGTCGTTTAGTATAGGACATTGGAATAGAACATGAGGAGTAGTTTGCTGGCGGAAGCCACAGGGGCATTGTGGGTCTGGAACGTTGGTAAAGTTGTGGGAAAAGAAGTGACTCTTGAACAGGAGATCGCATCTGGCTCTGTTCAGAACGATCTCCCGTTCGCGAGGCAGTTCGAGTTTGGTGGATGATAGGCGGTTCTTCCTGCCGTGGAAGTGTAATCTGATGTTATACTTGAACGAATTTCTCGACCTAAGTTGTTGGATTCTGGAGGGAATAGAATCCCAAAGCCTAATACTTGAAGGGATTGCGGAACGACCCAAGCGATAAGAAAGAGAATGAGGCAATCGGAAAGGTCTGTTGTGTCTTAAACGCTCGTCAAAGATGGGATTACGATACTGGTCATAGAGTTGGCTAATATACGATGGGGCTGAATGACTCTCGTTATCATACACCATAGATAAAAGTTTTTCATTTCTACGATCAGAAAGAGTCATCCACCCCAGGGATTTAAGAACTTTGGCAGTGTTCGTTCCATGGAGACAACCACTCGTGATGAGTGCTGCTCGATAATGAACTCTATCTAATTTTGCAAGTTGATCTTGGTTAGCTATTTGTAGGAGTAACGAGCCGTATTCAAGGTGGGGTAGAATGTATGCCATGTATATACGCTCAATGTGTGTCGATTTGACTGAGTGAGCAAGAGCCACAAGTNGAGTGAGAGGGCTAACTTCAGTAAATCTGTTCTTTTCTTTAAGGCTGTTAATGGCTTAACTTCTGCACCCTTCTCCGAGTTTATCCTTAATAAGTGTGCTAGGAATAATGATGGAGGTAACTTGCGGCATCGTAGTACGTTCCTGCCACCTTTTGGAAGAACCACTCGTTATATTGACTCTTTTGTCCCTTCTTCCTGTAGATATTGGAACTCTCTCCCTGCCACAATTAAAGAATCACCATCCTTACTAAGTTTTAAGTACCATTATAAACGTCACTTTTTTAAACGACCTATATTTGGAACTGACGTCGGTCATAGGGAACTCAATGTCCTGCATTCACGTTTTCGCATGGGTTTTACAGCTTTAAATGCAGATCTTTACTCTAGAACTTTATGTAATTCTCCTTTGTGTTCGTGCATGCAGGACATTGAGACTTACTTGCATTATTTCTTATATTGTCCTAACTATGTGGACGCACGGAATACCCTCTTTGACTCAGCCCGACGTGTATTTGATGACTGCGGTTTGGATTTTAATTTGTTTTGTGACGATTTTATTTTGAACCACTTTTTGTTCGGCTTTCAAGGCCAATTTTCGAATCACAATCCTGCTTTGTTTCGTGCTGTCCAGCATTATATTTACAGCACGAAACGTTTCAGTTCATAATAGTATCGACCGTAGGTCTCTAAGCAGCTGTCTGATATTTCTTGTTTAATTTTGGGAGACACGCAACCCTTCTCTTCTTCTTTTACTTTAGTCTTTGTAATACGGAGCTTTTGCACCTACACCTGCACCATCCATCCTCTTTTGTATTAAAGGTAGCCATAATGTGTTCTGTACACGGCGGCACCCTTATTATCAAATAAATAAATAAATAAATAAACCATTACTAAGTTCAGTTCATCTGAATTGTTGGAAGATTCCAAAGAATCGTCGAATGACTCCATGATGCATATAAGCTACAGCACGCTTGGTATGCAGCAAAACGAAATGCACTCACGGGTATTTCAGGAACAAATGACCAGTCCTCTGCCATCCAACAATAGTTATGCGCTCTGGTAACCCAAGATCTTGCTTGGCTTGATAAGAAAAGGTCATTAGATTAAGCAATTGATTATGAATATGTTTGTGAGCAAATTCTTTGGCTTGTGCTTCTCCTTGACAAGCAAAAGCTTGGCCTTAGTGCTTTGGCTTGTAAGCCTTTGCTATGTTTTATGAATTCGGCCCATTGATACATTTTGGCATTCTGTGGGAAGACTGTATGCCCAGGCCTATCCGCAGCAGCAGAATGTTGATGACATTGTCCAAGCTGAGTATTATTACATGCAGATCGACGAATGCATTGGGACGATAACTAGTCTTGCACAGCGTGCTTTAGAATTATGTGATGAGAGATTCGTCGCCAACACGGCCAATGAGCATGCAGAAATTCATGATGAAAGAGACTTCGTTTCACTTCAGCAATTTTTGCACTTAATTGCTGCATTGATGTCAGCAATGTTGTCACTCAGAGAGCAATTTCAAATGCACATTGAAATTCTTGGTCGACCCCAGATTGATGTAGGCGTAGGTGAGGTACTGATACCACCAGTTGGCCTACAGCAGGCACGGCATTCCCCACCACATGATGATGAGTTTCTAGATGAAAATTCTGCCGGTGCTCGCCGGGTTGGCCGTCCCAGATACGCTGGGATTTCAGTTGAGAGGCTTCAATGTCTTCGAGATGCTGGCTTCAAGTGGTGCACAATAGCAAAGATGTTTGGAGTAAGCGAAAGAACACTTCAAAATCGAAGAAAGGAACCTGATTTCCAGATTGCCAGTTTGAACTTCACTGAAATAACTGATGAGCAGCTTGATAATGTTGTACAGTCCATACTTAAATCGCAGGCTGTCTGTGGTGAGACCATGATGATGGGGGCATTACGTGCAAGAGGTAATGTGAAATAAATAGGCTAATTTATACATTTTTAATTGGATAAAGTGGTGTACGTGAGTAAAAAATATGGTACCATTAATTTTGCCAGGATGTATCCAATCCACTTGCCAACCAGTCCAGATGGTTAATATTAACAATAATCATGTTATTTTGTTTGAGCTCCTAGTCCTACATGCGTGGCAGGAGGATCCACCATGGAGGGATTACATTCGCTGCCTGGTCCAGTCCATTGATTTAGCAAAACCAACTCCAGTCCAACCCTGTCAAACCAGTTTTCCTGTAGCAGTTTCCCATTTAATTTGCAGGCATTAAAGTGCGCAGAAGGCAAGTTAGGGACAGTTTAACAAGACTTGATCCAATTGGCCGGGCTTTCAGGAGAAGAACAGTAATTTACAGACGCATATATAGTGTACCTTACCCAAACTATATATGGTAAGCATCTCCACTGACTCCAGATATCATATCCAACATAAAGCACAAAGAACGAAACACAAAATGATCTACAAGAAAATGCTGTCTCCAAATCAAGCAAATTTTTGACCCCAACTGGGGTCTTCCTCAGGCACTTTCTAGTAGAGCTACCAGAAGACTTCTGGCACTTTCTAGTCGAGCTACCAGAAGACTTCTGGCACTTTCTAGTCGAGCTACCTGTACGCTCGACTAGAAAGTGCCTGAGGAAGACCCCAGTCTGGGTCAAAAATTTGCGAGATATGGAGATGACTCCAGATATCCATGGACATCTGATAGATGTTCAGATTGTTTATTGTAATGGAAGGGGCCAAAATGTATCCATGCATGCATGCACCTGTAAAGTTAATATATTGGGATTAGTGCAAAGTTGTAATTGCACAATTGATTTTACTGGTGAAGTTGTCAGATGTCAGAGGTTTCTTTTTGAAAGGGATGAAATTCAGAGCACTCCAAAGGCAAACACTGTAATAACACATTAACTCATGGCAATGGTAATCAAATTAACATGTTGTTTTGATTTTTCAGGCATATTGATGGGAACCACAAATTGATAGATCCATGGGGATTTGTTATTCATGGTGGAGTCGACGGTTTTTCTAGACTCAACACATACCTCAGATGCTCAACTTCCAACAAGGCTTGCATTGTTCTAGATTACTTCATAGAAGCTGTTCAGAAATATGGTATACCTTCACATGTTCGTTGTGACTATGGAACTGAAAACGTTGATGTTGCCAAGTACATGTTGGAAAATATGGGTTTGAACAGGGGGAGTGTTATCACTGGCATGTCCACTCATAATCAGCGGATTGAACGTCTGTGGAGAGATGTGAGGGAAAGTGTAACTTGTTTGTAATCAGATATATTCTCCTTCATGGAGATTACTGGTATTGCTGATCGCTACAATCCGATTCATATCATAGCAATGAGAATTGTCTTTCTTCCCAGGATAAATAGGTCACTTACTGAATTTTCCAACCAGTGGAATAACCATGGCCTCAGAACAGAGGGAAACAGAAGTCCAAGTATGTTGTGGCTGGAAGGTATGATGAGGCAAAATTGCCAACATTCTGACGTTCATGTCAATACCATAGATGAAGATGGTCCAGTTCCTGATATTCAGACCAGTAATGATGTTCAAGTTCCACCTCTTCCACTGGTGCTGTCAGAACAGGAAACTGCAAATCTACTCGATTCTATGTAGTTTGATTAGGTCCCGAACTGTACAGGCCTACAGAATTAATGAACTCTAATCCACATTTCTAATCCTGGCAAATTGTCTCATTTTAAAGTGTTTCTTTGCAACTAGATCCTATATTTCTTTGCCTGCTACGTACTTCGGGAGCTCAGATTTTTTTCCTGTTGGCAATACATACACTTCTTGGAATAAGTTCAAGCTCAGCAAGTTTTCTCTACTCGTGTTGCCTAATCAAGGACAAGTTAATTTGCTAGTTCTGGAACTTTTTCTGAAAGGTGCTTATAGGGGCCTACCAGTAACTCCGACGAAGTCCCTTTTACCAATGTTTATTTCATATCGTCTTAGATGGATGCTTTACCAAGCCAAAAGGAAAAACGAAAAAGAAAACAATTTGGCCTCCAGGGGAATTGAATAAGTTGTCTCATCCTTCGCACTAAGCTAACCCTTGGAGGAATTATACTGAATTATACTGTCAGTATAATTCCTCCAAGGCTAACCGAACACAAAACCATAGAATTAATGAACTGGTTCAGGACAAGGAGGACAGCAGCTCGATGTTTTACCCAAATTTAGCAAGCCAGGCTCGATCAATAGCCTCCTTCTTAAATTTGAGTGATTATTTTGCCAATTTTATACTGTCTGCAAGTCAAAGAGCTAGAAATCACGCTCATATGTCCTTTTAAACGGTACAAGTATAATATTCTATCCAAGTATAGGTCAACAAGGCAACGTAATGGCTCAGCCATTTGTATAGCTGGCCAGAAAATTCCACTTTTGCGATAAAGTAGAACGTTCTCACTACTGTATCGTGCGGTAACTGGCTGCGTCATCCTATTTGAATTAGACTTTCAATATCTTGTTATTGGCCTACAGTAAGGCTTTAGGGACGAGTTGTCATGATAAGAAGTGCATTTAACATACACTAAATATATCTACATTGCTTTAATTCAAGAATCTGATAGCATTCGGAGGAGATGGGTTCATAATTCAGAAACGCCACTTGTACACTTACTCTCTCAACAACCATTGCCAACAGCCAGAACCAAATCACACTGATGAGACATGTGGGAGTGAAGTAAGTTGGTCTTCTTGCAGTGGAAGAAGTTGTTTGTTAAAGAACACTTCTACAAGAAGACCAACTTCACATGGAGCAAAATTTAATTCAAGATGATGAGAGTTTAGTGTTACTTAGTGTTCTCAAGTTGTTGCTTAGGAAGCTGTCCTGACCCACTCACAGAACAAAGCTGTTACTGTCAGTCAGTGTTGTATACTGTTAGCCAAGTTGGATGATGCCCTCCCCTTTTCTCAGGACTTGGGACCTGCTACCACAACACTGTGTCCAAGTCAAGAACTCTATCTTTGACAAGAATAGTCACTGATCAGTCTGTCAAGCCCTCAGGAGGAACATCAGTCAGGATGACTACCTGAGGAGTGAGATTACTCATTTGTCTGGCAGATATGTAAGCTTTCCTAAGATCAGTGCATACACGTTTGAGGTGAGGCGTGGTAATGCTAATAGCAGCTACGACTAAACTAACATGCAGACACAGTGTGGTGATAGGTAGGGTTACAACATTCCAACACCAAGGTGATTGAAGAGTGCACACAACATAAAAAAGCATAAAGACACAAGGAATGGAATGCATTCACTATAATCAGCATCAGGTGAGATAAGCAAAATTGGTGCCCTTGACGTTGTCTTCGTTTCTTGTGCCTCGCCTTTAGACAACGTGCCCTTTTTCCCGAAGCATACACATTTTACGCAAAACATAGTGCCCTTTTGTTCAGTCAAGGTGCCCCGCTTTCAGACAATGTGCCCTTTTTCCCAAGCTGGCACCATGCCCTTTTTAAATCCTAGATATAACACTGCATATTCATGATGTTGGAGATGGTTAACTTGATATTGGAGATGCAAACCACTCAGTTTGTTTTTTAATGTGTTGGGACCCAGACATTGTAAGCAGTGATAGGTTGCATGTGTCGTATGATGAACGAAGCATCAGTTGAACATGTACAAGTATGTACCCTACAAAATTACATGAAAGAGATCAATCCCATTGAATTTTGAGATACCGTAGTGATGTAGGCCTAATGGTTGTGATATTAGGGAGTATAAGAAATCTAAAGATGAAAGTCAACTTTCCGACAACGTTATACCGAAAATGCTATGTGTGTACCAGCAATTTGGTGCATTGGTAGTATGAAAAATGACGTTGCCGTAAAGTTAACTTTCATCGTTTGATTTCTTGAACCCGTGAATGATCGGTTATTGTACACAAATATTGTGTTGATATGCAATAAAAACGCATTGTTTTCTAGAGAAAGTTATTTGTCTGTGCAGTGTAAAGCACCTTTCCAATAAAATGAACTGGATACCTGCAGTTGTAAAAAGGAATTACAGGTACATGAACATTGTACATGTATTTGTATTTTTTTAAGAGGTATTTGTATTTCTTTGACAGTTTCAGCACTTTCTGACTGAATCTGCAGTATGTCTTGACCGGTATGAGTTGGGCCAAAAAAATAATATTCTGTTTCTGGTTACCGTGTGCGTGAGCTTTAACCATTGCACGTCAAGAGATTTCATTTCAAATGAAATTGATGATTTCTTAATACCCCCGCGCCATCTGGTATGAACAAAATAAGTTTTTATGTCGTCACTTTCAATGTGTTTGGTACATGTATGGCAACATGCAACCCATGCACACTGCCTTTTCAACCTGTCATACATTTAAGTACCGTACACATACCATAATTATGATCCCTTTGAGCATGTTGATCAGCTCCGATATCCATCTCCTGCGGAAATCTTGGCCAGGTTGTTCGTCGCTGTTATGTAAATGTGCACGCATGAAGACCTGAAATCTCAGCACTACATGATAACATCAGTATACTGNAAATAGATGTGTACCACGTTCAATTTCTCTCAAAAAGTCAATCCAATACTCGTTGATGTTTTCCTCCTCTTCCCGCCTGTTTGCTCCCATCTCCGAGAATACTGGCTTGAACTGCTGTATGATGTCATCAGCACTCATGCTTGGTTTGGAACTGGGCACACAAAATATGTCCTTGAACTTCACAGGATTTTTTCGCACCACTTCCAGCACACCATATGTCGCAAGTCCTTCCTGGAACTCTTCCAGTTCTGATCTAATAAAGCAGAAATAAGCAAATATCTGTACACGTAGAGAATGCTTGATCAAAGTTTTTTAAGTTTCAAAATATCATAATTGTATGTAGGATGTATAACTGGTTTATACTGATCCATCTCCTCGAGTTCGGCAGTGTATATTTATAATTATACTCACCTGCATTTTCCCAAGACCAAGTATTTCGTCAAGCTTTTCACCACAGATGCTGCATCCATTACTGAAAAAGACCACTTCATTATCCCAGCATCAGTCAGAACATCGGATAGTTGTTCGAGGACAAAATCATGCAGCTTGCCATCCTCTGTGAATGCCAGCACCTAAAATGAATTAAGTATCAAGCATCAACTAAAAACATTATTTAACTCAGTTCAAATGGTAACAGGCTGAATTGACATCGAGGTAGACCTATACTGACATGCTCAGGAAAATGGCCTCAAGGTTTATGACCATGAAACCTTCGCAAGTTTGTTTGTCAGTATGCAATGTTATATTACAATTCAATAGGTAACAATACTCCTGTTAAACCAGTTAAAGCCATGAGCACTCTTATTTTCTCGGGATCTGTCTTGCTGAGTTTACATACCTGCCACAGTTTGTCTCTGAGTCTCGTTGGCAGCACTTCTGATATGGTTGGTTGAACATCATCATATCCTTGTGTTATGAACTTGTACAAAGACTCAGTAAGAAAGGCTGGGGCCGGTCCTCCAAAAACAAGCGACATGGCCACTGCCATTCCAGCGTAGAAATACTCGTGTTTCTGTAATTTCTCCCAGTTATGAGTTACTGTGTATGAGCCTTCAGCAACCGGGGAGAAGATTCCGCTGTTCTCCTTCATATCGATGAGGCACCGCCTTAACCCTTAAGCCGGCACGTTGTGGGAATTGCGTTGCCTGTCACGTGGGGTCTGCAAATACCCCCCATAAAAATTCTTTTAGTGTTGATACAAAAACAAACAACCAAGCAATTTCATCAATGAAGAACATCTATTTGTTAATGATCTCATGAATAAATAATGTTCCTTGAGTGAACGAACTCTCATAACTGAACAGCAACGCTAAACATCTAAAACACGACGATTCATGAACGTCATTGGAGACAAACTGTTGTATCTTCTCTAGGTTACTAGGAGTACCACTGATGACAAGAGGGAAAACTGACGTATGGTCTGTCCATTATGTATGCAAAAGTACAAGTGAGGAAGACAAATCTAACAACCTATTCACAGCAAAAAACCCATTGAAAAATACATTATCTGGCACTTGGGGTCTAATCAGACCCCTACCTATTTCTCGGCAAAACAGTCATCTGCAAGATAGTATATCTGAAATACACTGTGTCAAAATGGCCCCCTTTCCAAACATCCCACCAGACAGAGGAATGCTAACTGCACTGCCACCTTTTGCAAAATGAGTATTAACAGGTGATAAGGAACGTGGTTTCTGACTTTTGGGCCAAGTTAACAGAGACTGAGTCATGGGAGCACAATCACGACCATAACCATAAACCAGGACATGCTCTCAAACAAAGTCACAAAAGGACAGGCAGAAAAAACCTCACGTTTCTGAATTTTCTGCAACAATATGTGCCTGGGGTCTGAGCAGACCCCACGTGCCGGCTTGAGGGCCCGTCTGACCCCAGCATCGTCAACTGTTGAAAGGCTGTCAGCGAACTTTACCTCAAACGAGTCCGATTCAGAAAGATCAAGTTTGTTTACCTCTTTGATGAGACTTGCAAATGGCCGACTTCGTCTGATATACATCGTTTTGGCTTTTTCTGAAAACCTCAATTTCTCACCGTGTGCCTTCAGTACCTCTGATACAGGTTTTTCATCTTCAATGACAGAAGGCACTCTGCAAAAATACAAGTACCGATAGTAATACATTTTGCAATAGATTGTCCAATATTCTCATGCAGTTTTATCCTTGACAAACTGTATTCATCCCAGACTGGGTAGATACTGTTAACATGTGGTATGAACGAAAATACATGTGCTGTGTGTCCCTGGACTAGTGTAAATGTAATTTTAGCCCCCCCCCCCTTCTTAGTTAATTATTTCGATGAGGTGATGTCACCGTTTTTCTGAACATTATACATTTTTGAACAGATAGAAGTAAGTCTCATAATCACACTTACAAACATTGCCTCTTCAACTTCAACTGCATTGTCTCATCTTCTTGAACAGCATCACTCTCCTTGAAAATTCTCTGGCTTTCAGGGTTGTCCACAAAATCCAATTCGAAGCCACTGACAAAAAGTAAATAAACGAACGACTTATTGAAAAGACAATAACAATATAAATCTCTCCAACATTTTTTTACTATCATCCCTGAACAAAAAAATGCTCATTTTCATGGAAGCTTCTTCCCTGAAATTCAAAATTCTCCCCCTGTAATCCCACCTTAATTTCCAGGGGGACTGGGACTAAAGTAAATTTTCTCACCTATTGAAATGATCCGTTGTACTAGTTATACTGACATTCTTATCATTTTCAAAGACAGGCAAGCCGAAGGTGTCTGGCATCTCATTCTCATCCACAGAAATGATTTTACAGGAGTCACTGTCATGGCTGTCAGAATCCTGAAATAGAAATCATAAATCAGTGACTGAATTATGCAGGTATCATCACGGTCATGCTGACTGGAAAGTGGCATTCTTAAATCTTTACACTTCAGCCTGTCAGTCAGTGTTCCAAGACAGGAGTCAAGTGATTTATGGCATTTGTACCAAGCTATAT
This sequence comes from Notospermus geniculatus, assembly GCA_002633025.1. NCBI lineage: Eukaryota > Metazoa > Nemertea > Pilidiophora > Heteronemertea > Lineidae > Notospermus > Notospermus geniculatus. The sequence goes on along the minus strand of NMRB01000177.1, from coordinate 427,198 downwards.
GTATGTGGAGGATGTATACTAACCTGTGAATCTAGATATATTGATGGGTCAAAACCATCGCCAATCTGACCACTCGCCATAATGTGCACTGCCCCCTGACCACACAGGTTCATTACAGTCACACCGTCGTAGACAGTATCGGCCGCCAATCTTGGCTGAAATATCTTATTTCTCTCTGCTTTAACAAAGTTGTAACTGAAATCATAATGATGAAAAAAATCAGTGCATTACAAATGCAACAATACAATACTATATTTCAGAAGCACCTCACATAACAGACAGCCTTGAATCGCAACAGAAACTGTCTTTAGAGAAAAAAAATGTCAAAATTTAATACATGTGCAGATTCAGGCAAAGATGGGAACTGGTAGAGTGGGGCTGGATTTCATGCTTTATTATGTGAAAACTGACATACCTTGGAGAGGGAAGATGTGAAAGCTTATCACCAAATATCCTGAGTATGGTTTCATGCACTTGCTCACATGTCATGTCTGCGCTGAACTCAACACAGTTTACGACCCTCCCTGCTCTGTAAAGAAGTTCCTTATCTCTTGGTTTAGTGATCATTCGGCTGTCAAGAAGTACCACATCTCTTGTTATCTTCTTAACTGAAATAGGATGGAAATGTGATTGGAGAGACTGCATGATAATGATATGGTTTGGGACACAAATACTTTAGTAGGCCTACTATGTTTTGTGATGTACATGCATACCAAATGTCATGAACCATACCCTCAGGTCATCAATTTTTAATTTTTATAATGATGCTGGTGGCAATAACACAAGTCTGCTCATGGGGAGTCTAAGCTCTGGTCCCAGATTCATTACAAGGTTACCATTTGTGTAGCCATCAATTGTGCAGCCATCATTTAATTGAATTGTAGTTTGCGAGGTGATGAAATCTGGGACCTGTGTCAGCATGTAGGACCTAGGACCCCTAGTTCCCCTTGGGTGGGGTTTCACAACAAGTCATCATTCGACATTATATTCAGGTTTCATCTGAAGTACGGTACTTAGTAAAATCAAGAGATTCATGTTTTACCTCTCCTTGCTGGAGTAGCCTTTGGCCTCGAGGTACTCGAATTCTGATTCTGATTGGTACTATTGGAAGTTGCTGTGACGCCACGTCGTCTGTTGCTGTGGCGGCCTGTCGGAGTGAAGGCCTTTAGCATTTCATCCCCAACACTCATGAAGGGACGGTAGGGGTAGTAAACATTTGGTTGCTGATCATCACTATTAGGTGTGCCTGCAGCTTGCACTCTACTCATTGTCATACCCCTGGCCGTGGATGTTGGTGTCTGTGACTGCGTAGCGGTGGTGGTACTGGTAGGCCTTCTTCTTGCTGAAGTGGTACTGGTAGCTCGATGAGGCAGCAGGGCTCTATCAACGACCATGAAATCATCATCAGTCTCATCCCATGCATCCTGTCGACCATGACTGGCATGAGTAGGCCTAGGCCTACTAGTACTGGTAGGCCGAGTGCTGGCACTGCCAACAGCATGAGTATCTGGTGGCCTATGACGTGGTCGTACGCTGCTAATGGCTTCTTGTAGGCCTATGCCAGCTGAAGACCCTGCTGCTGCTGGTGTTGCACTTGCCGCATGTACCATGTGTACCATGTGTACAGCTCTACTACTAACGTTACTGGGCATACCGGGCCTGCTGCACGCCGGCGGAGCAGCACTGCGACGGCTACTTTCATCATCCCGCCTGGCTGTTGTAGGCCTTATCAATGACATAGCAGGATGGCCAATTAACTGATCTATCAGCCCCCGTACCACGGGAGGGGCATTGGTGGAACTGTCGCGCAAATCGCGCACAATATCTTCAAAATTGCCTGAACTAACATCATGAACATGTTGTTGCCTGGGCGCCGCCATGATACTGTGAAATGACGTCATCACTTTCGTGGTCACGTGCGTCTTGAATGAATATTCCCGGAACATCTTGAACATGTTTTCAAACTTTCTGAATATGTTCTGGGTTTTGAAAACATTTTGAAAGTTTTGAATATATTTTCAATCTCTTGAATATGTTCTGAGTCTTTTGAATAAATATTTTGTATCTTGAATGTATTTTGACTTTCTGAATAAATATTTTGTCTTTTGAATGTATATTTTGACTTTTTGAATGAATATTTTGTCTTTTGAATATATATTTTGACTTTTTGAATGAATATTTTGTCTTTTGAATGTATATTTTGACTTTTTGAATAAATATTGTGTCTTTTGAATATATATTTTGACTTTTTGAATGAATATTTTGTGTTTTGAATGTATATTTTGACTTTTTGAATAAATATTTTGTCTTTTGAATGTATATTTTGACTTTTTGAATAAATATTGTGTCTTTTGAATATATATTTTGAATTTTTGAATGAATATTTTGTCTTTTGAATGTATATTTTGACTTTTTGAATAAATATTGTGTCTTTTGAATATATATTTTGACTTTTTGAATGAATATTTTGTCTCTTGAATGGATATTTTGACCTTTTGAATGAATATTTTGTCTCTTGAATGGATATTTTGACTTTTTGAATAAATATTTTGACTGTCTTGAATAATTTCGTGTTTGGCGTGCCATAGTGCACATCCTCACTAGCTTCCACGGGAAAGAAAAGGGAACTGTCGTCAGCATAAAGGTAAAGCTTACAATGCTGGACAACATCAGCAAGATCATTAATGTAAAGTAAGAAAAGTAATGGACCCAGAATGGATCCCTGGGGAACTCCACTGTTAATAACATTTGGTTGGGACCATTGAGAGAAAGCGTTATTGACCCTAACCCGTAATTGTCTGTGAGACAAATACGACCCGAATAAATTGATAATATTATTACCAAAGCCATAAGAGCGCAACTTGTGCAAGAGTAGAAAATGGGGGATTGCATCGAATGCCCCTTCAATATCTAGGAAAATACCTCTGGTATCCTTGTTATGATTGCGATTCGAAAGAATCATGTGGGCAATGTGAATTAACTGTTTCTGTGTGTCGTGACCCTTTATGAAACCAGATTGGTATTCGTAGATCAGGTTGTTGCGAAGTACGAAGTCTGAGACGCTGGCAAAGATTACACGCTCAAAGACTTTAGAGAGAGTATTTAACAATGTAACCGGGCGGTAATTAGAGGCGGAACTGTTGGATCCCTTGTTCTTAAAAATAGGAACGATAGTGCCAAGCTTCCAGCATTTGGGGAAAGTGCAGTTTGACGCAAGTTTCTGAAAGAGGATACAAAGGGGGCCATCGAGAGACCCTGCTGCCAATTTTAACATTTTGTTGGTAATTCCATCCTCCCCACCACTTTTCGATACATCTAAAGTACTCAAGATTTTGCCAACAATCGACTTATTAATAGCGACTGAATAAAGTTCGGCCTCAGTCTTTGGTGGACAGGGTGGAACTACCGTCTCATCGTACGTGTGGTGGAATTTATTGATGGATTGATCTAAGAAGAGTGAGGCTTTATTTTGGTCTATGTCAACCGGACCATTATTACTTTGTAATGTAGGGATGCCTGAAGAGAATTTAGAGTAAGTCTGATAAAGAGAGTTGCAAATATTTTCTTTGTACTGCTGCTTTGCCTGGGTAATCAAATCGCTCACTTTTTTAATTTGCGCCTGAAGGGCGTGATGGTTCTCTGGGTTATTCGTTGAAACAAATTTTTTGTACAGTTTGTTTCTTTTGTTTATAGCTGTTCTGATGTTTTGATTAAACCAGGGCATATCCTTCGGCCTGGTGGTCCTGTCACGATGAGGAATATTCAATTGAAAAATGTCAAAGAGGCGTTCAGAGAATAATTTAGCTGCTAATTCAGCATTGTCAACTGTAAAGATTTCATCCCAATTGTAGTTTGAAATAATCTGATTTAAATGTACAATGTCAGCACGGTCGTAAAACCACGTCCTCCTGGTTCGACATGTATCCGCAACAAACGGTGCAGAAGCGAATGAGGTCACAACCGTACTATGATCAGATCCACCAATTGGGGGCATGACAGCTGTAGAAGTAAAGAGACCAGGGGAATTGGAAAACAAGAGATCCAAGCAGGACTTACTGTTGGGGGTTATTCTGGTTGGTTCGTGAATGAGCTGGGTTAAATGGAAGATACTTGTATCGTATAATTTACTGCCAGTGGTGGTGTCGATGTCATCAGCCCACCACATGGCGCTCCTAGCATTAAAATCCCCTCCGATTATTACATCAGTTCTCCCAGTTCCCAAAGCTAGACCAACGCTTCTATCAAAGGATGATATGAACCGGTCTCTGACGGCAGCGGATTGGGAGGGACTTCTGTAGTATGATCCAAGTATAAGTTTTTTGTGTCTAACTATGGTCTCGATCCACATACAGTCGGTGTCGCCATTTTCAAGGTCAGGTAACCTTTTCACATTTAGCGATTCATGGACATAGATGATCATGCCCCTACCGTGTGGCTGATACAAGTCTGGACCGAGGCTATGGTAATGTTCAATATTAAGTTCACCAACATTAAGATTAGATCCCGTTTCACAGATAGCCGCAATGTGTATTTTATCATGAATAAGGCGCAACTTTAGATCTTCGAATCTATTACTTTGGTCAGCCGTTATACTGTTGATATTAGTAAATAAAATATTGAGGCGGTCAGAGGTCGGACCAGGATTGCTCTCTATGTCATTGCACAGTGTCAGAATTTGACTAGTGATATGTTCGGTTGGATAACGTTAATAACCAAGGCCAGCGTCCCAGGCACGAACAATAGTAATTTGGTTGAAAGAGAAGTAATGCACACGATACTGTAAGGAGAACATACACTAGCAGAGTTCCTTGAAATGAACGCCAGGACAGACAACGGTATGAGGAATATTATCATTCGAAAACTGATCAATAAAGCAATGGCGACAGTGGATAAAACTACAGCGGGCAGAGTCGCAAACGCGTAAAAGGCTAGCATTAAAAACAAAAGAGGTACCAACTGAAGCGATGAGTCCAAGAGATTACAATTGGGCAACGGCGAGATATGTTGCACTGCTGTGTAACGATTGTTAAAAAGTCCAATACGGGCCCTCCAGCAAGAGTTATCCAGCGGCATTTAACATGATTGCAAATGTTGCCTGGGTAAAACGAGTGACTGCCAAGTGACTGCTTAAGTAAGAGACGAGAAAAATGTAACAAATATTAACCAATCGTCCTGAATGGACCTGACTATACAAAACTAAGGAGGGAATGGTGAAACACACTAGTTAAAGGATTTTGCTCTTTTGACATTCCCCAGCGCCCTGTTCTCATGACCTCAGCACACGACGGGCGCCATCCCATCACTTTCGATTGCGCATCTTTGTTTTTCTTAATGTAAGTTACCAGAGGACCTACATTAATAAAGGTGTCATCGTCCGCCTTCATAACGTACGCAGCAGTCGGGCAATACTGGCTTGCCCATTTGAGGATCATCACTGACTTCTTTGATAAATTATTGTAAGTATCTAAGAAATCCTCTTGTATGATGTCATTATGAATGCTGGCTTCCTCTGCGAGCAAATTTTCCATTGATTGATTCCCTTTCGAATGCTTCCCAAACACTGCTCACAGCGCCACGTCGTGACGTTAGTTCCTCCGGTTCCCCATTGGCTTGTGTATTCACAATTATGTTCTGATCTTTTTCCCATTGGACGTGATGACTTTTCCATGCTGACAGAACGCCACGTGCTGTGATAAAAGCCACGAAATGAATGGTGACGTCGGCTGGTGCTGAGTCATCGTGTGATCAGTGTTATGTGTGGAGAGATGAGCGGGACACCTTAATTCAAGATCCAAGATCCTAGACCCAAGGTCAAAGACCCAATTTCAAGATCCAAGACCCACCCCATCTTCTCAAGTCGACAGTGAAAATGGTTAGGTAGGCCTACCGATTAGGTACTAAGGGCAATACCTTGTTAGGCGTGATTTATGACCCCATTTGGTCACTAGGCCTAATGTTTATCTAGGATGCAGCGTGTCAACCCAAGTGACATGACAATATTATAGGTAGGCCTCGAGATGCAATTTGCTATGCTCTGTACATGGCCTTGGCGTCTGCATATGTATGCATCAGATTGCCCTTCCATCAAGTAGCCTCGTTTAGGGGCCACCTCAAAATTACATTTAGAGATTGCAAAAAAGACGAATTAACTTTATCTTTTCCCTGACCCCCTCCCCCATGAAAGGATGAAGTGGGCACTTGACATTGGCTTGAATACTAGTATGAGTCTCCTCAGGCTTTTCCCTGGAAGCAGGGAAGAAGGTCCATAATAACCTCCCCTAGCTCAGCTGAACGCCAAGCCCTCAGGGAGCTCTCTGACAACCATAACATTATCATCAAGGAAGCAGATAAAGGCTCGGGAGTGGTTATCATGGATACTCTCAGATATATCAATGAGGGCCTCAGGCAACTCAGTGATGTAGCTACCTATAGGCCCCTTGATTCTGACCCCTCAGCAGAGTTTGAAGGCCAACTCACCCAGCTGGTAGACCAGGCCCACAAAAATGGCACCCTCTCTGATACCATGGCAGCATACGCGGTTCCTAAAAATCATAAACTTGCTAGGTTCTATCTTCTCCCAAAGGTCCATAAACCCGGGGTCCCAGGTCGTCCTGTAGTGTCTTGTTCAGGCTCTTTGACGGAGAAAGT
>NMRB01000177.1:402430-419499 GCA_002633025.1 Notospermus geniculatus | reverse complement strand
TCACTAGTTCCTCCTCGGGAAGGTCCCATCCACTCCGCCTGAAGGGCCCCGCTGATTGTGACAGCAGAAATGTGGTCTACTGCATCACATGTACCAGATGCACCACCATCAATCAGTACGTCGGACAGACAACATGTTTCCGTAAAAGGATGAACAACCACAAGTCCAACATCAGATTAGGGAAAGAGGATGAGCGTGACTGCTCGATACTCTATGCCCACTTCAAGGTGCCAGGTGCCTTAGTACAGAGTTGAAATGGATGTGGACTCTTTAACCATCACCCCCTCAGGTCTTAACACAAGATGCTGAGTTCCTGAGACCCCAATTTGGCATCCGTGTTCTTCCGTTTTTCTCACCCTGGTAGGCCTATTTCGTTTTGGTTTTCCAGTTGCGGAGGACACTGTGGCTCCCCTTGGTTTTTTAACCTTGCCCTGTATGACTGCAGGAGCAGCTGCAGGGTCTAGGTTTTGTTTTTTCCTCTCCTTCCCCCCCCCCCTTTTTTGCTCTAATCCTCCTCGCCTTATTCTTCTCATTGCTCAGGGATTTGCATTATCCATTCTGTTTTTTCCTACAAATCTGGAAGTTGACTTCCTTTATATTCCTTTACTTTGTGTTGACCTTTGTGCATCTTTTCGCTTTGTTGCTTGTTATGTATTACACATGTCATTTTCATTAATTTATAAACTTTCTTTCAGCCAAATGAAGCTCTGCGCCAGTTGCCTAAACTCTGGTCAGGCTGTCTACACAGGTTATGTAGTTCTGCATTCGGGTTTCAGCTCAGTCTTTTCTAGAGTTTCAGATTGTAAAGTTCCACTTGAAAAAGACCCCGATTGGGGTCGAAAATTCGTGAATTCTGGAGATTGACTTCTTGCTTATTATCTCAGGCTTTTCCCCATGTAATATACTCTGTGTGCACTGTGTTGTTTCATACAAGTGAAAGGAACACCATCAGGCCTGCGACCTTGTCTACTCTCTTGGCAGCAGTAATTACCATCTATAGCCCTTTTTACACTACGCAGAATTTTGGCCTGGACGAACCGTGCCGTGCTCGACCCGGGTTGAGCACGGTTGAAAACACGTAGTGTAAAAGGGGCTTATGACACTCTGCTGGAGAAGTGTGCCACTTGCTGACAGTAATAAACAGTATGGGGTCGAAATACCATCACAGTTCGCCTTTGGTCTTGGATCTTGAAATTGGGTCTTGGATCTTGGATCTTGGATCTTGAATTAGGGTGTCCCGAGATGAGCGCGATCGTCAACAGAAAGTCAGGCGGCCATGCGTTATCATTTGGCTCTTACTAGGAGAAGGGGAAAATTTTCCCGCCGCCGGGATTTGGCCCTTTCAAAACTACGACCAAGAGCGGGATGCTGATGCGTATTTCGAGGATCATATCATAATTTTGGAGCGTATTCGACTTCTTTGAAATGCAAGGCAATGCGTATTTGACGAACACTCACTGCCACTCCTTGCGTGCGTAAATAGATATTTCAGTGCGTGAAATACGTCGATACGACGCTATTGAAAGCCCTGGTTTTACTGATTACCGTATTAAACACGGATTAAGGTATCTGTAATGCACCGGTCAATGAGATGTCTGAACCCCCCCGTTCAGGGGTCGACGCCAACTCGACGCCTCTTTGGCGTCGAGTTCTGGGCGAACGAAAATTCCTCCACCGTCGAATACCTGGCGAGTAAAAAAAAGTATAGTGTCGCATTTCCGTCGAGTGCCTGAGGTAAATAATTTTCGTAACTGTCGAATTCCTGTCGAGTAGATTTTCTCGTAAACGTCGCATTCCTGGCGAGCCGGTGAGCGGCTGTCGAATGCGTGTCGTCCGACGACAGAAATTCGTCACGAAACCCATGTGCGATTTCCTAACCTCGCTTCTAGGACAGTTGTGCATGTACTTGTGGAGTTGTGACAGTACGGTGGTTAACCTGCCGGGAACGAGGATGACAGAGGAGAAAATGGCTGCAAGAAGGTAGGCAAGGCCCAAGCCGAGAGATTATTCAGGGATTTCTTTCCCAAATACTTCATAAATAAGTGTTACACATGCATGATTCTCAAAATGAATGTATTTGGAGTTGTTTTGTAGTGTAGTCTAGAAGCCTAAACATTGATTAAACATCGAAAAACATGGGAAGACGCCACTGACTGCTTCGCCAGTGTCTGATCAGCTGATTGTCATGCATGCATGCGATGCATACTACATGTACTACTGTGTCGTGTGTGTCACCTCATGACCTGGTCACTGTCATGCTGTGTCCATGTAGGCCTATGTGTAGGCCTACACTACAGGTATGTGCCACTACCATAGCCATGGTGTCGAGTCACGCCGTCACGGCCTAGGGCCTAGGCCTACATACATAGGCCTAGGCTAAGGCCTAGGCCTAGGCCATCACATGATCATGCCTAGGCCTACCGGTATGCCTAGGCCTATATCATGTATATGCCTATAGCATGTAGGCCTATAGGGGGGGGGGGGCTATGCTATATTCATAGACCTACTGTAAGGTAGCTAGGCCTACTGTAGGCCTACGTACATGCCATGCATGCTGTAGCCTAATTTATAATCCAATTTAGGCCTATAGGCCTAATCAACAACAATTTATAATCCCTACTGGTCAGCCAGCCAGGAATCCCACACAATGGAAATTGTATTGTTCGATACTGATTTTTCCATCAATCTTGTCAATAGAGGAACTTCACGTGACGTCACCATTGACGTCATAATTCGCACGTCAGCCATGTTGGACGTCATCTGAAGCTACGAATGCGTTGGACGTGACGTCCAGCATGGCGGCATCTCGTCGCGGCAGTGACGTCACAATCGTCAGTGGGATTCCTCTATAGATGACCTTTCTTTGGGCACAGACATGACAGACCAGGGATTCCAAGGTCGTTCTACCAATTTTGATTGGCTGATTTTGTGGTCCCTAATATACTGTGTGGTGTTCATTTCAGTATGATTTTCCGTTTGGAATTGCCGGGGGATGCACTTGCAGCATCCCGTTGTGGTGTGACTTGCATTAATCTTGAAGATCTATTGCAGAAAGGTAGGTGTAAACACTGCAGTTTCACCATAGTTTGTGGATAAACATTGGCAGTGTTCTAGAGCAAGGACCTCTATTTAACATATTGCTGGGTGACCACCACGATACCACCCCAGAATATCATATTGTTTGAAATGCAAGTACGAAGTAGGCCTACTCTGAGAATTTGATTTTACTGAACTAAATATGCACATTATTGATCGACGCACTGGAATCTGGGTTATAGCCTAGGCCCTACCAATCCTAGTATGGGTCAGTTGGAATATAGCTGGCCAAGCGGTGGAAAGTGGCACATCTCCGCACATTGCTAATGCTACTTATTCTGTGCACACACTCAGTGCACTTCCCATGGTTTGGCCCATTATAATCTACTACGGCTGCTACCGCCTCCACTACCACTACCACTACTTGAGCTGAGTACCGGTACCGTTTATTCATTCATTGTTTTTTTCCATATTTCAGCTTGTGAAAAGGCTGGGATATCAAATGGTAAGTTGGTGCTGGCGGATGATGGGTTGACTGCTATCTTGGAAGACAGCTTTCTTGAGAATCTACCACCACTTACTGCCATCAAATTGGTAGGCCTACCCGATGATGGTGATGATGAAGATGAAGATGGTAAGCCTCTATCATTGCTTCATTTTTGACGGTGTCAGAAGTGGAAACTTGATACAATACAGTGAAGTAGCTTGCGTATTTCTTCCAAAAGATTACAGATGAGATTATTGGTGGTTGCACGACTACCAGGACAAATAGGTATTAAATTTACACTGCTTTGCAAACAAAACATTAATAGGGCATTAAATCCAGCTTTCACTTTTCCATTGCAGTGAAAATTGTGTCTGTTGTTAAGCCGAAGAAATTAAAATGCATCACAGATTTCATGAACACTAGTGAGAGCCAGCTGGAGAAAATGAAGTCCAGTATTACCAAGCAGGCAGCCATTCTTAATGTCACATCGGGAAAAAACCAAAAATACAATGAAGCAATCAACCGCAAGTGTGCTGAACTAGCCATGGATAACCCCGACCTTCTACAAAAGAGGGGCAAATTGCTGAAAGCTGCTCAAGTTGAGGTATGTATGTCTTTGGTTCTTTCGTTATCTTGCAGGACCTGTTTTTTTTTTGGGGGGGGGGGGGTCATAAATAAGAGTAGCAAGCAAAAAAGTGCATGCGCCTTGCAAACAATAGAGATTCTATTATTGTTTGCGAGGCTGCACTTTTTCGCTCGCCTCAAAACAGATGGCCTGGAGTAGACAGTAGGCTATCCGCTGATGTGGTCTGGTAGACAAAATAAAGCACACAGTGTGACACAATATCCAAGTCGTCTCTGCAAATTTTTTACCCCAACCAGAGTCTTTTTCAGGCACTTTCAGGTCAAAATCCCAGAAGTGAAGTGGTGATGTGGCCTGGTGTAGAGCTAGCATTTCAGAAAAGATTTGGTTCAGTTCTCAGCTGAATTGGCACTTGTGTCTCTGATAATTGAGAAACTTTAATTCATCGTGCCCTTGCTTCCAAACCCAGTGGCCTCCAGTGCCACGGTCATCTGAACCCCAAGGTTGTACTCGATCATTGCACAACAATCAATTGACAGGACATAATATTTCATTTATTTTCTTTAGGTTACAAAAACCTACGATTTCAAAAGGAAAAAACGTTCAACTACCAGTGCCACATCGAAGCCGAAAAGCTTCACAAAAGAACTGCGGCACTGTAGACTTCTTGAAATACCGGATGAGATGAAGGTGCTAGACAGTGAGTACAACATCCAGTCAAAAAAGTTGCAGATAAAAACAGACCTCAACCTCTTGGAGGAGGCAGAAGTGATTCGCGACAAACTTTTGGAGAACCGCCAGAAAAAACGCCAGCTAAAAATGGAGCAGAAAACACTACTGTCCAAGGAAAGGAAAGCAAAACGTGATGCCAAGTGCCGTGGAAAGAAGAAGTCAGTTGCGAGTACTAGTACATATAGTGAGGACTTGGAGTCGGATTCTAGTCTCAGGTGAGGAATTTAAAATGATTTTACTATGTATGAATGACCATTTGTTGGGCGGTAGAAATACCATGTCAGTCTGAAACATGTAATTCATTAAAGCCAGACAGTACTGTATACTGTATAGACAGATGGGTTATAATCGACGAGCATAGTCTCGGACACCCAGTCGCTGTTTCGAATCTGGGGAACTGTAGCAGTACTGTGTGGCTGGCACACAGCATTGGGGATTCCCCAAGGGGATTCCCAAAACCTCGATGCAGGATATTAATGCTATAATATGTGGTTCTATACACTACGCACGCCTGTAAATGAGGTTGCACTATATTTCGGCCAAACTGGGGTGTGAGTAGCGGTGCATACGGCTTTAATTGGTGCACTGACAGCCCTGAAATGAAGTCACAAATCAGGTCATGGGCAGATATATTGTTGCTGCCATGCAGTTTTTAAAATTCCCCACAGCAGCTCAGCAAATCAGATTTAGTGGATTTCTACTACACGTACTGGGTGAGATAGATTGTTCAATCTGAGGACTTGCTTTCAGTTACAGTAGCTTCAGCACGGATCTTGATCAGAAGTCAAAGTGGTCATCTCGTGATCCTGTTGATCGGCAGTCATCGTCATCATCTATTGATTCTGTCATTCAACAACCAACGTTGTCCTATCGTGATCCTGTCGATCAGCAGTCAACGTCGTCGTTTCTTGATCCTGTCGATCAGCAATCGTCATCTCCGGATCGTGTCGATCAGCAGTCGTCATCTCTCAATCTTGTCGATCAGCAGTCGTCATCTCTTGATCCTGTCGATCAGCAGTCGTCATCTCTGGATCGTGTCGATCAGCAGTCTTCCTCTCTTGATTCTGTCGATCAGCAGTCGTCATCTCTTGATCAGCAACAGGAGCCACTACCTGTCAACCGCAGATCACCTGCCACAGACGGATCTCAAGGTTTTTCCATCTGGTCACAGGAAACAGTGGAATATCCAGATCAGGATGAAAGGTCAGTATCACCTTGTGGCAAGCTGAATATGCAAGACTTGTGCTCTAAGTACAAGGCAGATGTTATGAAGCCCGAGCCAAAAGAGATAAATGTTGGTGGACATGTAAAGATATCTAAGTTCAGTCAACTGACTCTGCATGAGTTTTCACTTGTGAAAAAGTACATTTGTGCAACATTGCATTTGGGTACAAAATGTAATTGCAGTGAGCTTGTAAAGATGGCTGAATTTATTTCCATAAATGAGCCAGTTACCCTGAGGGAAATATTTGAGCACTGTTCTTCAAATTCACAGCAATCATTTTATCGCCAGACTGTTCTGAATAGAGTGTTAACGATGCCTACCGTGGTTATTGAGATGGGGCGTGAGGGTAGACATGTTGTTAAAAAGGGTGAAACAGCATTGTATGTCATTGCAAAGTGTCCTGGGGTGAACTACGAGCAGGTACTTGAACATGGGCTGAAGCTTGGTCTAGTGTCTAAGTGTTCTGAGGGGTTCACTTTCATGGGTAAGGAACGATTGAAGCAGCTTCATATGCTAGCCTCTAGTGAGAAAGACAGGCAGTTGATCACTTACGCAGCTACAGCAAATATGTCTACAAAGCAGACTAGGGAGGCATATGGTATGTACTGCGGTCAGCTGAGGAAAAAAGTAGATGAAACTGTCGAGAAAATGGAGCAGATCCATTCAGCATATAATGATCTGTTAAAGTCACAGGATCAAGCACTGTTGGCGTCATATGGTTTATCAACTGCTCAGCATGCTACTACATCTGGTGACGATGATGATGATACCGGTGAGGATGAGCCAGTCCAGCTAGATTCTTGCGAGAGTAGCATTGACAGTGATGAAGAACCACTCATTTTGGATTCATCATCATCGTCATCAGATGAAGTTGCAGATGACCTTGCTACCATGAGATCAGAGAAAGACCCAGCTTTCATTTCCTTTGTCACGCAGAAACGGTTACAAATGGCTCAGAAAAATCGAAAATTGGCTGCAAGAAAAATTGCACATGAGCGCCTCATGCAGAGAGCCATTAACAGAACGACAAGAACAATCCTGGATCGTCACCCAGATATAGGGGCAAGGATGGAACGGATTGTAAGAAATGCTGGGGTGGGTGCTGATAAATGGCGGTCGAGTTCAAGCCTGACCTGGGAACGGCGGAAGGTTGGTCAGAAAATGACCATGTCTAGGCTTCGACAGGCAATTAGTCAAGAGATCGGGGAGCATATCAGCCATGGCACACTGGTGCAGCTCTGTGTACCCCGTAACAGGAGGTACCGCTCCAGTGCAAGGTACAGAGGCGCAGCAAACATAGTGTCAAAGAGGGCCCGTAAAGGCTTTGATGTGAAGATCAATGTCGACGATCATTGGTCGAATGCTCTCTATCGGTCACTGGACATTCTGCAAGAGAATGATGGTGACAAGTCTGATATATTTTGTCTGAATAGAGATGATGCTGCCGGCTTTAAGTTGAATACTCTTTCTACTGCCAATCGATTCAGAACCCTCATGGTAGAAGGCAGTGAAGATCTTGCGACAAGAACAGATTTTGTTACCAAAGAGGACTCTCAGCTTCAGGTCACCAGCTGCTATTTTGCAGGATCGTCCACCACTACAGAAGATTATGCTGGCATTGTGAGAGCATGCAGGCTTACCCCCAAAACACCGAGTCAGCATGCTGTTGATCTACGACTCCTTATGGGTCACCCTGAACTTAGGCATGTGTTTATGAACAAAAGTGGGCAACCGCGTTTGATCGATGCTATTAGGGTAGATGGTGGTGGGGATGAGAACCCCGACTTCTTGGAACAAAAGTTCATTTGGAGTGAATGGCACTTGGAAATGAATAAACTTGCCACATTCGTAACAACTAGATACAGTGGTGGGAGTTTCTTGAATCGAGTTGAGCATCTGAATGGACAGCTGGCCAGGGCACATGCCAATCTGTTTATTCCATCTAACCTACTGGGATACCACAAAGATCCGCAGACTGGAGAATTATGTCAGCAGAAGATTGCAGCCAATTTAGAAGCTGCAGTTGATGTTTACATCTCGCGTGTTAACAACACACAGTTCAAGGGTGGTACTGTTAAGCTCGTCAAGGCTGCTGCTGGTGGCGATTTTGAGGAAAGGCGCCCAGTTCTACTTGAGTATCTCAAGTCCAGTTCACAGAAACGACAGGCTATGCATCAGGCACACTCAAATAATGATAAAGTAGCATCTTGGTTGACGCATTTTGACAAAGTCATCTCTGTTCAGAAAGCCCATGAAATAGATACTGGGGGTGTCAAGTATGTATTTGGCCTTATTTGCTGCTTTGCAAATGAATGCGCACACCCTTTCTGCAATGCAAATGTCGGGAGCAAGCAAGCCGACTTCAGATGGTTTAATGATGGTCCACCGATTGATTTCTTTCCATGGCCTTCTGTTGACACAACTGTTAATCCTGAGGCATGTCCAGATTGTGAAAAGTGTGTTGGTCATTTCTGTCAGTTTGATGACCTCCTGAAATTGCACCATGATGGTATCAGAGTTGAACCTGGCAGTCACTTGCCATCCCTAGTTATTGGGCAAGTCTTTACTGCCAGGAAGAACAAGGCGATGAAAAACCGAAAGGTTCTTCCAGATGCAGATATTGAGCCTCTTACTTCAGATGAGCTTCATAGGCTGTCGCACAAATTGGCCATTACTGAAGACAGAGTACAATTCTACTTTGATCATCTCTGTGAAGTGCACAATGCACGCCGCAGAGGAGCAGCAAAGGCTGCCCAAACAAGGGCAAACAGAAAGTAATTTTCAAAATACTATAAGTAGTCTTGTTGACTTCGTCACCAGAATCAAACAATGTTACCTATGTTGGCTGTCCCATGTTTATCATTCCTTACCACAAGGTGTTATTCTGTTCTTTGTATCATCGTCGTAGGTGGAAAACCACATTGTCTGATCTTTGCTGAATATTGCTTTCTGAGTCTAAAAGTGTTTCGTCTGAATATTTCAGCATGAGTGAACCGTAACGGATGACATCGATGAGCTTCGTGCCATCAGCCGGGTGAAGACACGTCACGAGTATTGGTGGAAATTTAAAGCCACTGGTAGATTGAACGAGATTGAAAACGGTGTCACTATCCTGTGTACACACCAGCAGGTGTGGTCCATGTAATCAATAATTTTGTGACCATTTTTTGTGAGTTGGTTTTTCGAACCCTCAGGTGCTCACTGAAAATTGCAAAAAGGGAAAGAAATAAAATTCAGTTTTGTTTTTGTTTTTGTCATCATCAGATATTTGCCAACGTTGAAGATGTCTCCTCTCAACTGATAAGGATTTTCAGTTTGGGAGAGTTTTGTCAAACTGGTAGAATGAGAGGACTTTACTCCTGTTAGAGGCCACCACCAGTTAGCAAATTTGTGACTCAGCACAACAAAATGAGTCGGAATGCGCACAGAAGAAGACCCAACATGTCCAAGGTGACACCAATGGTTTGTTGTTTCAGAATTGTCTGCCCATTGTGGAATTTGACTTTGTCCATTTCTGTAACTGTCATTTTAGGTCTTCTTCTGTGCACCTTCCAACTCATTTTGCAGTGCCGGGTCACATTTGTCTTCGCAGACAGTAGGCCACGGTCCCATGTCATTATGGATGATGTAATGTTGCACACTTTTATGGCGTTATCCTTTGGTGGCCTCTAAACGGCAGTAAAGTCTCCCATTGCTGCTGTTGCCCAGTAGTTTGAGAACCAAATCATAATTCTTGCTTGCATTCAGAGTTCAGATGCTAGTATTTGATTACCATAGCTGGGGGCAAAAGCAAAAAAAGAAGAACTCTTTGCTGTAAAAGGTTATCCCCCGCCAAAGTCTTTAGGGGACACCCCTCTATCATTTTCTGCTGTATAGCCATGAAAACCAACTGCTCAATTCTGAGGAATTGACTTTGAATCTAGGACACTGACTTTATCATTGGACCAGAGAATGGCATTTTTATGTATTTTGGCCCATTTTGTGTTAACCTATTACATAACTACTGAAAACAATTAAGAACATGCCTATCTGATTCTGAGGCACCATGTTTCTATCTGTTGGTAATACATTTATGGGGTGTAAATCCAACCGTTCAAAAGTTAACTGTACATCGGGTCCCATTCTCCTGTACAAAGCTCGGTTCTCTGGTCCAATGATAAAGTCAGTGTCCCAGATTCAAAGTCAATTCCTCCGAATTGAGCAGTCAATTTTCATGGCTATACAGCAGAAAATGATAGAGGGGTGTCGCCTAAAGACTTTGGTGGGGGATAACCTTTTATAATACAGCAGAGAGTTCTTTTTTGCCAAAAATGGGGTTTTGCCCCCAGCTACCATTGTTCATATGCTTGCATTCAGAGTTCAGGTGCTGGTATTTGATTACCATTGTTCATAATCTTCCACATAAATATTCTTCCTTACATGTTAAAAGTAGTTTTTGTAGTGCAGTAACAGTATCTTTTATTTTGTGTTCAGATGGTTTAATGATGGTCCACCGACTGATTTCTTTCCATGGCCTTCTGTTGACACAACTGTTAATCCTGAGGCATGTCCAGATTGTGAAAAGTGTGTTGGTCATTTCTGTCAGTTTGATGACCTCCTGAAATTGCACCATCGGATGATGGTATCGGAGCTGAACCTGGCAGTCACTTGACATCCCTAGTTATTGGGCAAGTCTTTACTGCCAGGAAGAACAAGGCGATGAAAAACCGAAAGGTTCTTCCAGATGCAGATATTGAGCTTCACAGGCTGTCGCGCAAATTGGCCATTACTGAAGACAGAGTACAATTCTACTTTGATCATCTCTGTGAAGTGCACAATGCACGCCGCAGAGGAGCAGCAAAGGCTGCCCAAACAAGGGCAAACAGAAAGTAATTTTCAAAATACTATAAGTAGTCTTGTTGACTTCGTCACCAGAATCAAACAATGTTACCTACTGTAAAGCAGGAAAATTTCGCGTGCAGGAAACTTTCGCGAGAGTGTATGAGTCGCGAAAATTTCCTGTCGCGAATATAAATACAGGCAGTGATAAATATGGTCGTGAAAGAAAACTGGAAAAAAATGGCAGAGAGTAGCGAAAATATCCTGCAGCGAATATGTCTATAAATCTTGATTCGCGAAAATTGCCAGCCACGAAATTATCTTGCTTTACAGTATGTTGGCTGTCCCATGTTTATCATTCCTTACCACAAGGTGTTATTCTGTTCTCTGTATCATCGTTGTAGGTGGAAAACCAGATTGTCTGATCTTTGCTGATTTCTGAGTCTAAAAATGTTTCGTCTGGGTATTTCAGCATGAGTGAACCGTATTAAATGGACAACGTCAATGAGGTTCTTGTTATCAGCCGGGTGAAGACACGTCACGAGTATTGGTGGAAATTTAAAGCCACTGGTAGACTGAACGAGATTGAAAACGGTGTCACTATCCTGTGTACACACCAGCAGGTGTGGTCCATGTAATCAATAATTTTGTGACCATTTTTTGTGAGTTGGTTTTTCGAACCCTCAGGTGCTCACTGAAAATTGCAAAAAGGGAAAGAAATAAAATTCAGTTTTGTTTTTGTTTTTGTCATCATCAGATATTTGCCAACGTTGAAGATGTCTCCTCTCAACTGATAAGGATTTTCAGTTTGGGAGAGTTTTGTCAAACTGGTAGAATGAGAGGACTTTACTCCTGTTAGAGGCCACCACCAGTTAGCAAATTTGTCTTCGCAGACAGTAAGGCCACGGTCCCATGTCATTATGGATGATGTAATGTTGCACACTTTTATGGCGTTATCCTTTGGTGGCCTCTAAACGGCAGTAAAGTCTCCCATTGCTGCTGTTGCCCAGTAGCTTGATTACCATTGTAAGTACGGTAATCTTTGTAGTGCAGTAACAAAATCTTTTGTTTTGTTCAGAGAAATGTCACATTCCTTGAACCAGAAATAAATAACGTTATTTATTTCTGCTTATACATGTGTGGCAGCTTGGCCACAAAGTATCATGTTTGCAGCAATATGTACTGGTCATGTAAATCTAGTATTCATGGTATTGGTGCGGCTTGGTGCCAATATTTTTTAATATTGCCCGACCTGGGAACGGCGGATGGTTGGTCAGAAAATGACCATGTCTAGGCTTCGACAGGCAATTAGTCAAGAGATCGGGGAGCATATCAGCCATGGCACACTAGTGCAGCTCTGTGTACCCCGTAACAGGAGGTACCGCTCCAGTGCAAGGTACAGAGGCGCAGCAAACATAGTGTCAAAGAGGGCCCGTAAAGGCTTTGATGTGAAGATCAATGTCGACGATCATTGGTCGAATGCTCTCTATCGGTCACTGGACATTCTGCAAGAGAATGATGGTGACAAGTCTGATATATTTTGTCTGAATAGAGATGATGCTGCCGGCTTTAAGTTGAATACTCTTTCTACTGCCAATCGATTCAGAACCCTCATGGTAGAAGGCAGTGAAGATCTTGCGACAAGAACAGATTTTGTTACCAAAGAGGACTCTCAGCTTCAGGTCACCAGCTGCTATTTTGCAAGATCGTCCACCACTACAGAAGATTATGCTGGCATTGTGAGAGCATGCAGGCTTACCCCCAAAACACCGAGTCAGCATGCTGTTGATCTATGACTCCTTATGGGTCACCCTGAACTTAGGCATGTGTTTATGAACAAAAGTGGGCAACCACGTTTGATCGATGCTATTTATAGGGTAGATGGTGGTGGGGATGAGAACCCCGACTTCTTGGAACAAAAGTTCATTTGGAGTGAATGGCACCTGGAAATGAATAAACTTGCCACATTCGTAACAACTAGATACAGTGGTGGGAGTTTCTTGAATCGAGTTGAGCATCTGAATGGACAGCTGGCCAGGGCACATGCCAATCTGTTTATTCCATCTAACCTACTGGGATCCAACAAAGATCCGCAGACTGGAGAATTATGTCAGCAGAAGATTGCAGCCAATTTAGAAGCTGCAGTTGATGTTTACATCTCGCGTGTATAAACAACACACAGTTCAAGTGTCTCTAAACGGCAGTAAAGTCTCCCATTGCTGCTGTTGCCCAGTAGCTTGATTACCCCGGTACCATTGTAAGTACGGTGTCTTTGTAGTGCAGTAACAAAATCTTTTGTTTTGTTCAGAGAAATGTCACATTCCTTGTACCATAAATAAATAACGTTATTTATTTCTGCTTATACATGTGTGGCAGCTTGGCCACAAAGTATCATGTTTGCAGCAATATGTACTGGTCATGTAAATCTAGTATTCATGGTGCCAATATTTTTTTAATAAAAAAACCATTCTTTTACTGTATAAGTGTTCTTTGTTTTACTGTTTACATGTAGATTTTCTGTATCCTTGGCTTGGTCATATACATAGGACCCGCCCCACTAATGTGTGTCGAATTCCTGGCGTCCTCACTAAACTGATGTCGAAAAAAAGGCGAGCTCCTGGGGGGGTCAAAAAAAAGGAGTGTCGAATTCCTGGCGAAAGTGCTGGTGGTTCTGGGTGAACTGGTGTCGAGTTCTGGACGAACAGTTTCCCTTCAAGTGTCGAATAAGTGTCGAATGTCTGAACGGGGGGGTTCAGACATGTCATTGACTGGTGCATAACAGTACAGATAACTGCGATGTTGAATTGATAACAGTAGAATTACCGAGATTTACTGTAAGAAGTGTAAATATTAATTTTCGTTTCCTGGTGGGATCTGTAAATTCACAGTGTATATGTGAAAGTACAGATTTTTTCAACGTATCCGGTTTTTTCGCGAGCAGCCATTTTGTCGTCGACTTAGCTGGCATTCCGAACGACGGCAAGTTTTAAATCCGACAAAATCTAATGCCCTGTTCACACTAGAGCTGAAGGGGTTATTGTCGTCCTGGGTATAGCCAAAGTATACCCAGGTTCAATGTCGTCCAGACAAACTATACCCTGGGTATAGTTTGTCCAGACAAACTATACCCAGGGTATAGTTTGTCTTGACAAAGTGTACCCAGCTTCCCATATGTACACCTGAAGACGAGATTGGTATCGCAGAGGGCAAAACAGGATCTAAAAATTTTCGTCCGAGATTGTCACGTGCGTGTTGCCAAGATTCACGTTACCACAAAACTGATGACGTCATGAAGTACATGGAGAAGCCGGGAGCATTTCGTAATTTTCATGAATTTTCTTTTTGCATAACAAGTTTGCGCTATGGGACACTTCCGGTAAACAGCCACACAGTGGAATTATTGCTGAAAAGGGCTGAAAATTAACGATATGCCTACTATAATTTGAGAATAGGGAGATAAGACCAATCCCTACAACTTTTCAAAAGGGACCCATAGTAAATTCTCAAGCACTTAGGAGCCGCAGGCCTAATTCGAGACACTTCCGGTAAGCAACCATACAGTGGGATTATTGCCAGAAGGGGCTGAAAATTAACGCTATACCTACCATAGTTCGGGAATAGGGAGATAAGACCAATCCCTACAACTTTTCAAAAGGGACCTATAGTAAATTCTCAAGCACTTAGGAGATGTAGGCCTAGTTCGAGACTATCCTTCATTTCATGATTTATGCTGAATCTCACTACACCTCTTGGTAGCTGGTTTATTAGTGTCATACTTCGATTGTCAGTATGGTGTAGTGCGTGTGTTTGTGGGTTCAATTATGAGCGAACGATCGAAGCCATGAGGTTGCCCTTACCGCCATTTTGACAGGCAAGGCCTAGGTGCCATGTAACTTGCGATACCAATCTCGTCTTCAGGTGCACATATCGGAAGCTGGGTATACTTTGCCAAGACAAACTATACCCTGGGTATAGTTTGTCTAGACAAACTATACCCAGGGTATAGTTTGTCTGGACGACATTGAACCTGGGTATACTTTGTCTATACCCAGGACGACAATAACCCCTTCAGCCACACTACCATGTGTCCCAATAAATTATGTTGGTTACATTTCTACGACCAAATTGGATCAAATGGTTAAAGTAGGGCCTAACATGTAACATGTAATAGACCTATCCATTTGCCCAGTTTGGTCATTCAAGCGCGAGGGCGTGGTTTAGGGTGTAGGCCAAGCCAAATCAGTCTGACTTCAGAGTGCCACTGGATCAATGCCTTTTTACACAAATGAACAGCGCACCTTCATGGTGTTGCAGTATCAAGAAACTGAGAATGCTGCTGAAGTTAGGCGACGTTTTGGAGCTCACGTTATTGCGCTCGGTCATGAACGTGAGTGGCCTTCACGTTCACCAGACCTGACACCTCTGGATTTTTGTCTCTGGGGCTACCTCAAGAACCGTGTGTTCGTGCCACAGCCAGCAGATATGCGAGAGTTGCGCGAACGGATAACAGCAGAGGTTGACGGCTTACGGCAAAACAACCTTGTTCGTGACTCCTTTCATTCCATGAGAGGAAGAATCCAGAGGTGTGTTGAAATTGATGGCGCTCAGGTTGAAGGACACCACAGGATGATGTAAGAGTTGGTATGAGGAACAAAATGTAATGAACCAGTATGCCACCTGTCATTTTACTTCTTTACCGAAGAATTCATTGGTTTGGCCTTACTTCATGTGTCACGGTCGTCGATCATCAGTCATTGCATCACAACCAGTATTTAGGCCTCCCCTTAACCCCTTCATCCTATTTGGTGGTATAAATGTAACCAACATAATTTATTGGGACACATGGTAGAGTTTTATGTCGAATCGAATTCTCAATAAAGGCTTATTCCGATATAACGCTTCCTACTCAAATCGCAATGGATCACTTTTTACCGATGAAACGAAACTGGTATTTATAGCGCGCAGCGCGGCCGTAACACAAAACGCGCCCGGGGGAGAACAGTTTACAGAATTTATTGCATATCTATACCATGAGTTTCGCTCGAGTGAACAAATATGGCGCCCAAAACACGCTATAACCCTAAACGATGTAACGTTCTCGCGGTGAGAGAGACATTCCAGACCGATGTAATGAATTCACCGTTGTTATGAAATTTATCCTTTCTCCGTTTGTGCCCCTTATACACATGTATTCAATAAAGTGTCCATTATATTCCGAAATACTTTCAATAGACTTTCGATTGTTTTAATGACAGCATTTAATTGAAAACTGTGACTTCAATCTTGAACCCCCGGAATTCAATCTTCAAGCTTGAAGATTGAAGTCGGGGGTTCAAGCTTGAAGATTGAAGTCTGAGGGTTCAAGCTTGAAGATTGAAGTCGGGGGTTCAAGCTTGAAGATTGAAGTCGGGGGTTCAAGCTTGAAGATTGAAATCTGAGGCATCCTCCCACAGCAGGGTTTTTTACCTCGCTCCTCTTCATCTGCTCACACAAACCCCTGCCGACATTCGCCGGAATCCGTGGAGTATCAAAGCCATTCCAGCAAATGTTCATCCCCACCATCTCATCCCAAGAAGGCCGATGATTGATACACCTGAACTACGCAGGTTTGAACAAAGCTGACAAAGCAGGTCAACATGAAATTACTCCCTCGGCGTATCTGTTTGGCGACGTGTGGCCTGAGAATGATATAGATTCTGTGCGATGAATGTAGGATAGGCTGAACTCAACTAAGGTTGAATCCAGCGGTGTAAGTAGGTTAATGACCCGCATGGGTCAGCGTGGCCAATGTCAGCTGCTTGGCTGTGAATATTACAAGGGCCGTTATACATGTATACGTGTAACTGACCTCTAAGAAGTCAATCTCCAGAATTCACGAATTTTCGACCCCAACCGGGGTCTTTTTCAAGTGGAACTTTACAATCTGAAACTCTAGAAAAGACTGAGCTGAGTTTACACGTTTTCTAGAGTTTCAGATTGTAAAGTTCCACTTGAAAAAGACCCCGGTTGGGGTCGAAAATTCGTGAATTCTGGAGATTGACTTCTTGTTTATTATCATTTAGTGTGTCAATTTTGTGCTTTTTGTACCTTGTAACTGATCTCTAGTTAGGGTGAGGTGGGGAAGCTGAGGTACTTCAGCACTGTGTTGTGCGTGACACTACGAGACAATCTACGTGTAATGCATGTCA
>NMRB01000177.1:388412-402328 GCA_002633025.1 Notospermus geniculatus | reverse complement strand
GAGGGTTCAAGCTTGAAGATTGAAGTCGGGGGTTCAAGCTTGAAGATTGAAGTCTGAGGGTTCAAGCTTGAAGATTGAAGTCGGGGGTTCAAGCTTGAAGATTGAAGTCGGGGGTTCAAGCTTGAAGATTGAAGTCTGAGGGTTCAAGCTTGAAGATTGAAGTCCCTGGTTCAAGCTTGAAGATTGAAGTCAAGCCAGGGTTCAAGCTTGAAGATTGAAGTCCCTGGTTCAAACTTGAAGTCGGAAGGTTCAAGTTTGAATATTGGAGTGGAAATAATTAATATGGTATATTTTTTAAAGAATATGAAATAGAAATCGGGTTTCTAAGGTGAAAGACATTGCTTCCTACCAGAATCGAACCCACGGACCCTCGCATAAGGCATCAATCGCCAGCAATAAGGGGCAGCACGCCTTAAACCACTAGGCCAAATCCCCATCTTTAATAAAGATGGTTCAATGGCCCATGTTTAAACGAGGCGTCCATCAGTACCCTGCGAGTAGTCCAAACAATCTCCGAACCCAAACAGTTGTATGTTATTCCAGGGTCACAAATAAAGGAGATACAAGTAAAGAATATGAAATAGAAATCGGGTTTCTAAGGTGAAAGACATTGCTTCCTACCAGAATCGAACCCACGGACCCTACTACTATTTTTTGATAGTATTCCGCGGAGATGGTTGGAATTGGTTCATATTAAACATATCGAACACTGAATTTTGCAATTTTTTTAGGGATGAAGGTCGATATAACTCATAAATTGAAATGATTTGTCTTGCTTCAAGATTGAAGTCGGTGGTTCAAGCTTGAAGATTGAATTCAGAGTTAGTTCAAGCTTGAAGATTGAAGTTCTACTTCAAGCTTGAAGATTGAATGAGCCTTCTGGGCTTTCGTACAGCACTTCTTTTTAATGTTGGTTGCCGTATCAGAAAGTTTAGTAGTGAGTTCCTTAAATGGCATTGTTAAGAAGGGCTTGAAAATGACACTACACAAAGTTTTTTGGTACTCCTTCTTTACACAGTATGATATGCACAACGTTTCTACCAGTGTTCCCTGGTCGTCTTCAGGTAGCTGAATTCAGCCACCTGAAGACGACCAGGGAACACTGGTAGAAACGTTGTGCATATCATACTGTGTAAAGAAGGAGTACCAAAAAACTTTGTGTAGTGTAATTTAGCAGTGAGGTTTCGCATCGTCACGAATTACGAATCACGAAACGACTTCAGGACGTAGATGACTGTTACGTCATGACGCTGCTTCTCCGTCTAAATCCGTGGTGGTCCGACCTTCGATCTTGTGAACGATGTGACAACTTCGCTATTATCACCACGTCATTACCTTACACAGGTATTTCAAGCGTTTATTCCATCGCTGAAGTGTGCTAGGTATACATACCCAATTTTCACCTATATGTTCAGAAAAGCCTCAAAACATATCTCTTGTAAATCAAAATTAGACATTCGTAATTTTAGGCCATCCTCGTCAAGATGCAACGAATTTGCAGGACGTCAAGAAATCGACGCAACGTCATACGTCAAGGTGATGACGTCATAGTCGAAGCATTCGTAATTCGGAGACGTTGCGGAACCTCCCTATTGCAACGAATATGCAGGACGTCACGAAATCGATGCAACGTCATACGTCAAATTGATGACGTCATAGTCGAAACATATTCGTATTTTGTATGTCGAAGACGTTGCGGAACCTCCCTATTATACTTGGTTTCAACGAAGTCAACCAACACTTCCATCTCCTCGGCGCTCCACCACTTGGACCTCTTGCAAGGCACCATGCTGCCTGCGTGTGCTGTATGCACGAGCAATGGACAGATTAGGCACTCACGAAGGCCTATAGGTATGAAGTTTGCTGACGTAACTGTTATAATGGAGATACTCGCGGTTGACCAATTGTTGTTATTCTGTGTGTAATTTCGTGACCACGCAAATTAGCGTGATCGGTACTTTGCGAAAAATTAGCGCTGCCAATGCGTGGCCTTCGTGAATAACACGCAACGCAACGCAACGCAAACACCACGCAAAGGCCACGCAACGCTATATTTTGCGTGGCCTTCGTGAATAAGGCCCCAGACCCGCAATTCACCGAACTTGCCCTTCGTGGGAAAAGGCTTATCGGACCAATGGTAAATCCTACATCTTGATAAATACATTCTATTTTATTAAGAAATCAAATGCTTGGGAAAACTACAACGGCAAATAAAGTCTGGTTCAACCTAGAGGTGGACCATTGGAATGCCAAGTGAGGAAACGGAACGTTCACTTTTGACCACAAGATTTTATGGCTAACAACAGTCCATAGGCCAATGTTTATTATTAGGCACAGTCAGCTGATTCATTACGCCATACATGTAACCGTAATTATGTCACTCTTGCCACACTCTAACACCAAACTGCATTCATGGTCTACCTCTAGGTTGAACCAGAGTATACCAATGAAGCAAGGAAAATGATTCACCTGTGCTGATTTGTAACAAAACAATCAAATACCGGAATCACAGAGAAGTTCAACATTATTAGTGTTTATTATATTAATTAGAAGACATGAAGCCATTTTACTGCAGTTACATCAGACTGACAATGTATGAACTTTGAAACTGACACGTTTTGTTGATGTGAAAATGTCTCTTTGGTGTGGTAGATATTCTTTCATTACTAAATCACTTTGTTACAAAATATCCACGATTGGATACACAGACAAAGGCAAACATTGTCTTTACTGTGCCGGTAAAGCACAAGGAAATGATAACATAACTCTTAATTCTTTTCTGAAATACGACAAAGTGCATACATATATTATAAAATTTGATGCATAATTCAGGATGATCAAATCTGTCGCCACAAGACTCCACTCAATAAGTGTGGGATTTTCCATTCGAGTGTTCGGCTTTGATATATTCACGATTCGAATAGTATTCCAGACAAAGGCATATGGTGCCACAGTAATGAAAAATGCAAGTGACACAAGGACAACATTCATTGTAATCTGCCTCATTTGACGTTTATCAGATTTTGATTGAATAGTATCATCCCTTGTTGCTTTTCCTATCCCTAATAAAATGAAGATGTTGATGAAAGGGATTAACACAACGGGTAGAGTTGAATTGATGTTTATAATCCAGAAAGGAAAGCTTGCATGTACCCAAGCTTCTGTACCATCCTGGCTGTACATGCAATATCGTGTAAGCTTACCATGTTTCACGTAAGTGTCCGTCCTATAGATATGAAATGCAGGGGAGAAACTGCAAAACGCGAATATTAGTAATGAAAAAAGCAGAGTGTACCTGCGCCGAGCTGTCACTATCATAGCGACTTTGTGCGGAAACCAGACAGCTATACAACGTTCAATACCGTATGTGACGATGACATACGCTGACATAAACGAGAATGTGTTCCATACGACGATTCGGAGTTGACATCCTAAATCAGATGCACCAGTCGGAATGTTGATTCTACCATTAGTGATAACGAACAAACCGTTATGGAGCCAGGTTTGAAAACTCATGAGAAGATTTCCGCTGTCTGCAAACGCCAATGTTACCAGGTAAGCACTTGCTGCAGAATTCCGCTTTCTTTGACGAATAAAAACCGCAATGGCCAAGATGTTTCCTCCCATTCCAAAGAAGATAACAGCTAAAATGCCGTATGCACTGAAGTATTTGCTAAGTAGGGAGAGGAAGGTGGGTGAAACTTCTGTGGTGATTTCTGTTGCCATGGCGTTTTCGCGCTGACCAAAATACAAGAGTAAATCAGTGACACGACACTGAGAAACACCTCTAAATTATCCGCATTGATACAGAGTAGAGTACAACAGTGGCGGAGATTATTGTTATATATCTTCATGCATAAAACTACACAATACGGTTGCTGCAATTTGATAGAGCAGTTACAAAGAAAGCCTACACCTCAAAGACCGTGGGGCAAGTTGTTTCAAACGCACGCAAATCATCAGAAATCCTATCTATGCGTGGTATCCATCAAGTGGGTTTTGTTCTGGCGTGAGATTTTTTTCGGTCCACTTTTCTTCATTTCACGGTGCTATTGGTCTCCGATTTTTGCAAATTTTCGACTCCAACCGGGGACGTCCTCAGGTACTTTCTACAGGGTGGGCAAAACAGCGCAACATCCACCTTTTAAATCTCCAAGGGGACCAGGTTTTACTAGAAAGAGACCAGGCCATTATGAACTCAATAATCCCTTACAGGGTAGGGTTTTTCTTTTCAAAAATGGAATGTCGGTGTAACGTTTTTCAGTGAGGCCCGTGAGCCAGTGTGAGAATACAATAGATTGACGGAATAAGTGGCGACTGGACAATGGGCGACACACAGAGAAACAGTGCGTCTGCTTCCCAGTGTGTTCCGAACAATAAGAACCACACAGAAAAACGGCCTCACTGAAAAACGTTACACTGGCACTGGCCCAGTTGTGGCCTGACACATGCCTATTTCAAGTTCAAAAACTTCATGAATCAATTAACCTTTTATTTGTGAATGCATGTCATTATTGTGGTCAACCGCACAATTATTGTGGTCATCTCCCCTGGCATGTATTATCATCGGGCATGCCGTCTGGCGTATGGCGGGGGTATTTTCCTAATGCCTGCCGCACACGGGCGAATAAAACCAAAGATACTGTTATTAGTGTCTACCGCGACGTCGCAGGAGACCATCGCTGGCGACTATTTCTGGAATCGTCCGCAAACGATGGCATCTTCGCTCGAAGCGAGGTCGCTGGCGCGTGGAACGCATTCCGTCTGCGGGCAGAAATCGGCTGTAGTCCGGACGCAGAACGAAAAAGTGTGACATTTTGAATAACAGCAATTTTTTTGCATTTTTTGTATCTCCAAATGACAGAGATTCAGAATCCGCCGGGTGCCACTCTGGCACCCTTGAGCGTTTTGAGAAATTCGCGTTTGAATTTTTGGAACTGACTTTATCATTGGACGTCAGCTGACGCAACGACTGAGCTTTGTACAGGAGAATGGGACCCGATGTACAGCTAACTTTTAAATGGTTGGATTTACACCCCGTAAATGTATTACCAACAGATAGAAACATGGTGCCTCAGAAGCAGACAAGCATGTTCTTAATTGTTTTCAGTAGTTTTGTAATAAGAAATGACGTTTTTTATGTAAATTGACACAAAATGGGTCAAAATACATAAAAATGCCGTTTCCAATTACATAACAAGTTAAAAATTACTAAAAGCATGCTTATATGATTACGAGGCACCATGTTTCTATCTGTTGATAATACATTTATGGGGTGTAAATCCAACCACTAAAAAGTTAGCTGTACATCGGGTCCCATTCTCCTGTACAAAGCTCAGTCGTTGCGTCAGCTGACGTCCAATGATAAAGTCAGTTCCAAAAATTCAAACGCGAATTTCTTAAAACGCTCAAGGGTGCCAAGGTGGCACTCGACGGATTCCGATTCCACACCCTCCAAATGTATGAAAACTGGAAAAAAATGCTGTTATTCAAAAAGAAACACCTAAGCCCAAAATCGGGGTTTTGCGACCGGACTATGGCGAAACTCTCTTTTCATTCGCCCGACTGCTCGTCTGCAAGTGACTGAAAATTCGTTTTGTTGAATTATCAATCGGTTGGTCATTTCCACTTTCCTTTGTTTTAATTTGCGTCATTTGTAATCGTGTTTTCCGGGCCAATCAGAGGCCAGTATAATGTGTTACAAGTCACAAGCTGGGTTTATAAAGGGCGGCGAAGTTGATTTTTGCCTCTCCGAGATAATATGGCTGCGGCTGTCTGTAGGAAACACGCATTGGCTGCTGTGTTGATAATTTTGCGCCGATAGCGGCGTAGGAGGCGAAACAAAAGCTTCCATCGATGGGCACACAATTGGTATGATGAGGAGGAAACGCCAGGGGGTGTATGCCAATCTTCTGAAAGAGCTGGAGCTAGAAGATAGGCATTCATACCGCAAATTCCTGCGAATGAAGCCGAACACATTTGACGAACTCCTTCAACTAGTTGGGCCACTTATTTTGAACAAGGACACGACAATGAGAGATGCAATAACACCAGGGGAGCGTTTAACAATAACACTGCGTTTTCTTGCTACTGGTTAGTACACATTTAGCTAATTTCCGTCTTCTATTGCTTACAGAGAGGCCTTCAAACAGGAGAAGTTTCCACATTCTAGGTGGCGACACCGTTTGACTAATCCAGTAAGTGCTGCCATCTGGAAGAGGAACAGCTCCTAATGTACATTACCAATACTGGACAACCACCCTCTCCGACGGTGTCTATCTCATATCCTATGTGGGTGGCCCGGGTAGTCCCGTCCAAGAAGGATTTACTCCAATTAATTGACCACCCTAAGTCGGACAGAGTATTCACAAGCTCGTCGCGATGTGAAGCAAGTAGCGCCCTACACGCCAACAGTATAAAGTCATCCACCCATGCACTTACACGAATATCTTATTCCGTAGGAATTGAATCACCGGACGAACTAGCTTACCAAAGAAATAGGGTGAGCACCGAAGACCGAAAGGAAGGGAATTCCACACAAAGTAACTAGATTTCCACTTGAATCCAAGAAAAGTGCGCGAGTCTGCGTGCACTGGCACGTGATAGAACCCGTCTTTGAGATCAACAGTCACGGCTAAATCATCATAACGGACAAGGTCCTGTACCACATCAATCCCTTCGTTTGCAAATTTCCTTTCAGGAACAAACCCGTACAGTTGACGGAGATTGTGGATTAAACGAAGCTTGCCCCCTTTCTTGGGGACACATAATATCGGCGACACACAGTGTGGCTTGAGAGCACACTTAGACACAATCCCAGCTTCCAAAAGCCTAGAAATTTCCTCCTCAATAAACTGTTCACATCTAACGCTAGCAACAGTAGGGTTTGACAATTCAAACGGAGGTGGCGCGATGGTAAAGGGTATTTTCACGCCGTACCTAACCCAGTCCAGCACCTCTGGATTCGACGTAATCTTCGACCATTGTTCGAACTTTGCTGATAAAGGGTTGGGCCTACTACAGGCTACCATCCGAATCACTCAGCGAGGGGGTCACTCTCTCGCTGCTGTCCAGACCCCGAACGATTCACACCGTGATACTGTCCTCTATTGGAAAGATTCGAATAGAAATCATCCCGAGATGGCTGGTAGTTCCTATTATAGCCACGGCCGAACCCACGACCTCGTCGACCTCTGCCACGATCACTGCCTGAGTTGTTGTAACCACCACGGGCATTAGCTGCGGATATAGTCACTGCACGTTCGAGATTTGACAGAGCATCTGTGGAGAACACACTAGAATGTCTTTGCAGGTTGCGGAACATTTTCGTGGTATTGCTGTCGAATTGGGACTGAACCAGAACGGCTGCCATCTCGTCCTGAAGAAACTTAATCTGTGCAACCTGAATCTGCATAAGATTATCCAGCTCTTGGTCAGAAACCGTACCACCTGGTTTCACCAATGACAAGTACTTAAGCGATACCTCTGCGAACTTTGCTGTCTTTGTTATAACATTCAGTGTTGGCTGGGACTCTCTATTCACACCTTGCCTTACAGTCTTAACTACGAGATCCGGCGGCGATCTTAACTTCTGCACCCCGTC
This sequence comes from Notospermus geniculatus, assembly GCA_002633025.1. NCBI lineage: Eukaryota > Metazoa > Nemertea > Pilidiophora > Heteronemertea > Lineidae > Notospermus > Notospermus geniculatus. Next base: position 394,725 of record NMRB01000177.1, on the reverse strand, counting down.
TGCAATAACTTGGAATGCTGCCGTAGTCCTCGGTGGCACCCTCAACAGAACGCTGAACGGTGGGACCGTGGATACACAGTCCAGGCCTACTTGTGTCGTAGCCGGACTGGTTATCGTTTACTTGTGCATCAGGCTGTACCTCGCACTGTACATCAATACGTGGGCGTGCATATGCATCATCATGGAGGCCGGCGTCTTCTTGGCCTGGCGTCGTATTAGAAGCATCTAATTCAACCTTTAAAAGTCTATCATCCAATTTTCGCAATCTCTGATCTGTCTTCTCTTGCAGATCTATTAGGTAGTCGATCTTACTGTCGATATTACTCATGATCTATTTTGCAAATCGGAGATTCTGTGGGACAAGCCCCAGGTTCTGTCTTGTCTTGGTCGCACAAGAAACAAGAACACGTGTTCCATCTAGCAGAGTATGCTAGATGGATAACAGGTGGCAGCACCTACCGGTCCGGGTTGACTCCACTCCAATGGCTCTTGGACGAGTTTACAGTAATTTGAAAATTTTGCCCAGAGGGTTCATTTTAGAGCATATTAATTGGCCCACAATCATCCATGGTGGTCAAGGAAAATGTTCCATGAACCAAGGAAGTCTTCTCTAGCTCACATTCTGACTAATTCTCTCAGCTAAAAACAGGTAATTTCATAATATCTGCTATTTTCAGGGGAGACATTTGAAAGCCTTTCCTTCCTTTTCCGTGTCGACGAAAGAACCATATCATACGAAACAACAGTAGCCATATTTGAAGCCCACGGTGAAAATTATCTCAAGGTAACAGATTTTTACAACTTCAGAGTGCTTTAATGTAACAGCGCAGAATGTAAAAACTTTACATCTGAACGCATAATGTAAAACGTTTTGCCCACATAGTAGAAATCAACACTAGAATTATTGTAAAAACTCTATTAAATGCATTGTGTAAAAGTATTTGACGCTCAATGTAGATTTGCTGCGTTATGCGCCACACAAAGTTTTTAAATTACCCATTATGTTTGGAGATTTTACATTATCTGTTAAATTTTTTTACATCATGCGCTGTGACAAAGACAAAGACTGTAACGAAGACACTGGAATATGACAATGCAAATTTTTTTGCAGAACAAACAGAACCACTATATGTCATCATCATTTTTAAAGTACAAGGATGTCAATAGATAACATCCACCTGATTCGGTGGGATGAGAGGCAAACCCCGATATTTCTTGGGGAGGACCTGTTTGGTTAAACAGTCCCCCGTTGATGGCGTGTTGACATGGCTAAGACCAGTAGCGGACATGTTGGCAGACGTGGGGATCATTCCAGTGCTTTGTGGCGGAAAACATACACCACTGTACTCGGCTTCAAACATTACATTTTCCATCTTGTGCATAGCCTGCAGCTGACCACGCCTATCAAGCCTTTTAAGCTTTAACGAGAGATGGTGACAAAACAGCTCAATTTCATCCAAATCCTGAGATTTTGTAGTTGTCGCACACGAGTCAGAAGCAGGTTGTTTCAAAATTTTTAACTATTCCTCTTCAACCTTGCTGATTTTGCTTCTCTTTGGTTTATCAGTAATGTTCTCACTCGTGTTTTTTTGCATTTACCATGTCCTTGGTTGGCCGAAGGTGAAGAACTGCGTTTTTCGGCCTCAATTTTCAATGCTTTTTCATCCAATGACACTCTTCGGAAAATGACCCCGACTCCTACATCCATATCTTTATTTAATGTTCAATGCCACTGGGTGGTAACTAAGAGCCAATAGTATCGGGGGGCACCCCAATGAATTCTCTGGCACATACCTTATGGGCGCAATGGATAAAAAAAATCAAAAGTGGCCCAACTCTCCCATGCTTCCCCTAAGTCTCCTCCTCCGCCCCTCCCCTTCCCGGACAAGAAGGTACCGTGTGGAGGAGAAGACGTTTTTGCCCCAATCGACAAAAAAATAATGATCAAAATGGTGTATCATGAGTTCCTCCAAATGTGAATTATGTTGATTTCAATATTTCAGAAATAGAGTGAGTAATGATAGTTGTACAAAATGGACTGCTTCCTCTTTTACCAAACGCTACTTATGTCCATTTCGCTATAGAAACCGCAGACTATGAAATAAAATTGAGCCGCATACACAAGGAAAATCACGAGAATAAAATTCATGTTCACTTATACAGTTAATGGACGGTATAGGACATGATGATCTTCGCTTTTTTCACAAGTCCTGGATTTAAAATTAGAAGAAGGATCCAAATGTCATGCAGTCTGAGAAAACCAGGCACATAGGCCGGTATGCACCAGTTCAGGCTAAGTTTTTTCTTAACTCCAGCTAAGCTGATCTTTAACTTAAAGCTGAACTGCATGAACAAAAAGCCACCACGTGACGAGCAAGAGAATTGCAAACGCCCTGCAAACACCTCAAACGAAGGCTCAGAACATGATAGACCCATCGAGGCCAGGAGGGCGCCACCTTTTGTCTTCGGGCAACAGAGCTGTCAACATCTCCGGATACCTCCTACACTACTCAAAGAAAAAAATTATAGCCATTTAGACGGGATTCGACCCGTCGACCTTCTGATTTGTAATCCACCACTCTATCCACTCGGCCAACAAGCCAACTGACAAGGACGTGATTTGTGTTTGTCATAGACGTAGGCCTTCGACGTACGTAATAATACTACGAATAAGAGAAAACACGGGAAGTCTACTAACACGTTCGGTTGTCGAATGGGGAAGACGGTGGAACAAAGATAACAAGGCGTGGGTTCGATTCCAAGCTGGGTCAAACGTTTTTCTTTCAAAAAAAGTGTTCAGCAGGAGCTCACCAGAGGATGTTGACACCTTGACAACACAGATAAGGTGGCGCCCTCCTGGCGTCGTGGGGGTCTTTCATGTTCTGAGCCTTCGTTTGAGGTGTTTCCAGGGCGTTTGCAATTCTCTTGCTCGTCGCATGGGGGCTTTTCGTTCATGCGGTTCAGCTTTAAGCTGAAATTCCGCTTATCCTAACTTGAGCTGCAGCCCATTTGAGTTATTTCTTAGCTTGCGAATTTAGTGTAGCTTTAACGTAAGCCTTGACGCGTAACAGGTTTCACTGTTAAACTCGCAGCTCATTTGAGTTATTTCGCAACTTCAACTTTTAAGTTAAAGTTGCGAAATAACTCAAATGAGCTTAAAAGCCTTGACTCGTAATGGATCAGCTAGGCCTATTGTAGGCAACGCACGTTTCACTATCAGGTTCACAGTTGGGAGAATTCGCGCTCAATCAACTGCAAGATGTGGCGAATATTCTCCTTGGCAAAAAGGAAGCGATTGCGAAATTCTTCATCGGGATAGTGTTCAAAATGGGGTTATTCCGGCCCCAGATTACTCCTGGATACTCCCCTGTGCAATGGATCAAGAGCGTCCATAACTAACTTCCATGTTGACATTGATGGCAGGAGCAGACCCTGGAGTTGGGAAAACGGGGGTACCCTGTGCTATAGGACAGTGAAATTTGCGCCAAACTCCACAATTTGACGATCGATTTTTACAGATTTTTTTGTTAAACGGGGAGGGGAGCACCCGGCGTGCCCCCTGTGGATCCGCGCCTGTTGAAGGCACGTCTTCTAATTCGAGGTGTACGGGTTAATCCCTACCTCCCGACGTGGTTTAAGTTTTTGCTGGGTTTAAGCCAGACATGAAGCTTAGCTTTAGTTGGTGCATACCGACTTCAAGTGTCTTAAGTTAGACTTCAGCTCAATTTCGGTTTAAGCCGCAGTGGTGCATACGGGCCAAAGTCTCCATGTGACAAGGCCCTTGACTACCCTGTTAGGTCATCAACTCATTGCTGAAGAATACCCTTTTTTTGTTACTGTAACAGCTTAATTGATTTCAGCCTTTGTGGACAAACCATTGCTATAATTAGTAACCATTAATTCCTGAGAGACCTGTCCCAGGTTTTCACAAATGTTGTGCCAGGTTTTCACAAATGTAGCCCCCTTTGGTGGATGTTTGGACCTGCTCAAATAGCGTCCGATGCAACCTAGCCTTGCATTTGTTTTAGACAAAATCGATATTTGTCCTTTCCATGACAATGGTGTGCTCGTTTGACATGTCCGACCAGATTTCACCCGCATATTGTGCACGTGACACATGGCCTAGGTGGTACAGTTTCAAGTTCCTACATGTGTAGCTGTCTACGTGCGTTTGCGGTTTTTGTCTTGGCTTACTCAAAGTGAACAGTGGACATGGTGGACGAGCACTCCACAATTTGAGCAGGTCCAAACAACCATTTTCTCTTGTCTTAAGTGCGGTCAAGTAAGAAAAAAATGTTTGTTCCTCCCCCAAAGCCAATCGTCTTCCTTGTCTTCTGCCACATCGTCCAAGAGAAGGATGTTAAAAACAAGATGACATTGTAAATGTCGTATGGTTCCCGATGTACAGGTACTTCTACACGAATGGTACACTGATAGAGGACAAGATGCATTGATAGAGATCAGATACACGTACATTGATAGAGATCAGGATACATTGACAGAGATCAGGATACCTTGATGTGATGTGATGCGGTGCATTACAAGAAGTTTCATGCGGGAGCTGATCTATTCTTAGATCACTGAAGTCATTCGATTCTAAAATTAGAACACAGTGGACTCGATGGACTCGCCTATTACAATAGCCATCGCGATGCCCGTGCCTTTCGCAGTCGAGGTCACGATAAGAATGCCACCGCCAAAACAAATATGGGCCAAATGGGTTTTATCAGGGGAGGCCTAATGCTGTTTTCGACTTTTTGAGGTGGGGAGTCCTTAAATTCAAGCTAGTGGATAGCCTGGATTTTTGAACGAACATTCGTCACCCCTCTGAATAATGGACTAGCCCATGTCAACACTGCAGGTTGAGATTTTCAAGACAAAAATGACGGGACAATCGAACAACCGATTAAAATGAACTTTTCACTGATGTCTGAAGAAATATCGAGGGCTTTGATATAAGGTCGAACCAGATTAATTCCACCCCTCGTAAATTGTTTATCATTGGGGAATCCCCAGACACTCTGCTGTTTTTCGAGAGAATCCCCGATTTTACCATTAAAATGGCATTCAACAGGGTTTCAAAATAAGGATAATGACGGCGGAGGATAAAATCAGAAAAATCCCAGAAACACTATGGACGTAGAGAGCATCCAAAACTTTCATTTCCCGAGCGAACTGGTTTACGATCGCCACTCTCTTTCGAATAAAATAACTTTGATCAGTAAAAATACCCGGAAAATGCACTGATTAACCATTAGGTTGATGACGTCATCGCTCATGGAGGAAAACTTCTTGTAATGCGGTGCGATGCCATACGATATGATGACAGGACATGACATGATATGATATGATATGATATGATATGATATGATATATGATATCAACTTGATCTCATGCCAATAACTCATCCCATGGTTGACCTTGACCTGGATATCTGATCATCAAGGTCATTGCATAATCGAAATGGGCATTCTAAATAACCTAGGTACGGTTGATATCATGCCTCTACCCCCTACCACAGGCAGAAATATTTCAAATTATCAAGTTTCATCTTGACCTTGATCCCTGATCATCGAGTTCGTTGCATAATCGAAATGGGCATCATCAGTAACCTAAGTATGGGTAATACCATGTCTCAATCTCTACCACAGGCAGAGATATTTCATATTTTCAAGTTTGACCTTGACCTTGACCTCTGATAATCAAGGCCATTGCACAATCGAAATGAGCATCCTCAATAACCTAAAGTATGGGTCATATCATGTCTCTATCGCTACCACAGGCAGATATATTTGAAATTGTCAAGTTTGGCCTTGAACTCTGACATTGACCTTGACCTATGATCAACAGGGTCATTGCACAATCGAAATGGACATCCTCAACAACCTAAGTAGTGGGTGTTATCAGACCTGCAACCCTACCACAGACAAAGATATTACAAATTATCAAGTTTGACCTTGACCTTGATCTCTGATCATAATCGAAAGTGTGGATGATATCATGCCTCTACCTCTACCACGGGCGGAGATATTTCAAATTATCAAGTTTGGTATATCAAAATATCATGATATCTCAATCACCCAGACACGTTAAGGCCCGTTTACACATGCAACTTTTCATATGCAACTTCATGCAACTTGTTGCATAAACCTGATGAGACCAAAAAGTTTCATAAAAGTTGCATGTGTAAACGGATATGCAACTTGTTGCAACTCGATCACGCTGGATGTTGCATCGATTTTTCTATGTGTAAACCGTCCCAGGTAGTTTGCAACAAGTTGCAAGTTGCAGCAACTTGCAACTTGGTGCAACC
>NMRB01000177.1:375442-388368 GCA_002633025.1 Notospermus geniculatus | reverse complement strand
TTACTGCAACGTGTTGCAAATTTAGGATCCAGATCCTATTTTCTGGTGAAGTTGCAACAAGTTGCACGTTGCTGACCAATGAGAATACAGCAAGAAATCATGTGACGTATACTAAACCCAAAATGACTGCGGAACAAAGGGTTCCCGCCCAAATTCATGCAACTTGTTGCTAACTTTTGCAACTTATCGCGCTGGATGTTGCAATGTGTAAACGAAAACCGGTGGACTGCAACTAGTTGCAGGTTGCAGCAAGTTGCAACTTCGATGCAACCTCCAGCGTGATCGAGTTGCAACAAGTTGCAGACCCGTTTACACATGCAACTTTTATGAAACTTTTTGGTCTCATCAGGTTTATGCAACAAGTTGCATGAAGTTGCATATGAAAAGTTGCATGTGTAAACGGGCCTTAAGACTTGTTTCATGTTGCTCAGTTGACAATACGGCAAGTTGTCTCAAAATATCAAATTTGTGATATCGATATCACCATGACCCCTATATCTCAGATCGAAAGTAATCAGTCCATTCGATTCCTAGGGTATGAAAACATAAAGGTAGAACTTGTTTCTGTTGCTCTAGGTGTAAAAGGAGCCGAGTTATGACATCAGATAAAAGCGTGACGGACAAAATATCAAGTCTGATATGTTGATTACATCATGATGGAGGCATCTGATTTTGAAAATGATTAGCTGATTGGATTGCCCATGTTGACAAACCTAGGGGTAGGATGTGTTACCAGAGCTGTAGCTGTTGAAGGAGATGAGATATGAAGGCGTGACAGACGGACACACACACACACATACACAGATACACACACAGACACCATGACCAAAAACAATATGGTTCCCGATCTTAGTGATCGGGAACCATAATCACATACTTCATTGCTTCTTACAAAATCCCAGAACTTCCGTATTTTTTCTGGAGGCAAACTTGTGGCTGTCAATACCAGTGTGGGACGGGCAAAAGCACACCCATTCAAGTAAACTGCTGAAGCATGAGGCAGTCCCCTCACATGTCCAGTTTTTATGACCCGGCTAGCTTGCGTTAGAATTCCAGTAACATAGACGTCCTCTAGAATCATTTCTGGGACGTATTGGGAGACATTATACAAGATATGCGCAAACCGAGACGGAAAAAAGTATCCCAAGCCTCCAAGTGTGTATGGAGGGTATCTAGTTAAAGGATATTGCTCTTTTGACATTCCCCAGCGCCCTGTTCTCATGACCTCAGCACACGACGGGCGCCATCCCATCACTTTCGATTGCGCATCTTTGTTTTTCTTAATGTAAGTTACAAGATGACCTACATTAATAAAGGTGTCATCGTCCGCCTTCATAACGTACTCAGCAGTCGGGCAATACTGGCTTGCCCATTTGAGTATCATCACTGACTTCTTTGATAAATTATTGTAAGTATCTACGAAATTCTCTTGTATGATGTCATTATGAATGCTGGCTTCCTTTGCCAGCAAATTTTCCATTGATTGATTCCCTTTCGAATGTTTCCCAAACACGAAATACACTCTGGCAGTATAACTGTCGTCACGAGGCCTGTGTGGCCAGGTCCCACTCATTGCTGCACCACCCCATGTTTCCCGAATGGCTGAACGTCTGTCAAAATGTTCATGAACTGATGGCACCAGTATCAGCAAGAATGGTCGGCTTTCATTGCATCCGTTTGGCTTCTTCAGTACCTTGTAGTCATGTGGATTGACTTTAGTTTCACTCGGTTTGAAATAATCTTGCGAGATACAGGCTTGGAATGCCCCCTCCGCTTCCTCTACAAGTGTTGAATATAAGCCAAACCAGAAACGGTGGCCAACAACAAGAGTTCCAAACAAGAAACAAAGAAACAATAAGGTAATCCTTTGCATCCTGCGATTCCGATGTGAAGAAATTAACCATCTCAGACGCACCATCACAAATCTGTATTCTTTAGTAGACCTACAAATACAAAATTGAAATACATGTTTAGTTGTGGTCACTGAAAAATGTTTACTAGTTAAATTCAATTTTCTCGGTGATGAAATGGCAAACTGACGCCGGAGTGAAAGAAATGGGAGTCCTAGTAATTCAGGGTGTCCAAAAAACTACACAACCAGATTTCCCAGGTCTTTATGATACCGTTTTTCCAGTACATGTCTGTAATTTTGAATGAAAAAAACACAGATTTCGTCTGTTAAACCATGAAATATCAGAATTACCTGTAAAATTACAGCAGTGTTGATTACATTAAGTAAACTTTTTCTGTTAACGAGCCCTGAAGCCTCGCTGCGCGAGGCATATGAGTGATGCAGTGTAGGCCTGCAGGTATTTGTTTAACCGTTTTTAATTCGATTCGGTTGTTTGTGGACAATAAGAGTGAATGATGTATAGGCCTATTTGTCGAGGATGCCTGAACGGTCGATTCTTCCCCTTGAGAATGCGGTGTAGGGCCCTGAGTTGTCCGTGTGTAAATGGTACGGCCTATTCACATAGACCTGGGCGTACACGCTGTAGGAAGTGCAGGCCCACGCCATGCCTAGGCCTAGCTGGCTACGTACTGCACATTAAAACCTTTTTTTCTTGCATGATCGTTGATGTACATGTAGGCGTATGCTCAGACCGAGTTGAATTTTACTGCTCAACTGTTCGATTTGGCCATGTTCGCAGGATGCAGATACAGTCAGCCTCGTAATATCAGGATGACCCAGATTCATGGTGTAGGTGACATGAGTCCTACTTTGTATCTGGTTATAGCACTGGCAGGTCACTGGATAGATGGCAGGAGTAGTAACTTGAAAGCTCACAGCTCTACTTTATATTGTAGGGGGATCTACCAACAAACTGTCCAATTACAAGGAAAACCGGTGGTTTTACTGATTACTGTATTAAACACGGATTAATGCTACGTTCACACTAGAGCGCGGTCCGTTAGGCTCCATTTCCATAGAGTTCACGTTGACACTTTTCACGCGCCACGTTTCACGTTTTCCTTTCGTTCCTCGGAGAAAGCATGTCACAGGACAGGTAATGTGTGTCTCGTTGTACGCTGAATCGAGGAACGAAAGGAAAACGTGAAGCGTGGCGCGTGAAAAGTGTCAACGTGAACTCTATGGAAATGGAGCCTAACGAACGTCACGATTGGCCATTCGTAGCTGATCGTGGAATGTTTGTTTAATTCTCTGAAGTTTCACGTTTGGATACGAGGTGATGCGAGTCGATACGTTTTGATGCGCTTGGATGCGATATGATCGCGATTGGTCAGTTTCAGGTGGCACGAATGGCGCCACGATTGAAATCGTGGTCTTTATCGTGGCGTAATCGTGGTGTCATCCTATCACATCTTATCACATCTTGAGTTCAATCGTGACGGCAATCGTGAAAATCTTTTCGGCCGAAGAAAAGTTTTGAACTGTTCAAAACTTTTCTACCATCAATACGATTGCCACAACTGACCTCAAGATCAGAAAAGAGCTGATAAGATCTGATAAGACCTGATAGGATCACCACGATTATTGCACGATTAAGATCACGATTTCAATCGTGGCGTGATTCGTGATAGTGTGAACACTGCATAAATTGAAACATGAATTTGGTTCAAGACCGCCTAGCTGGTGCTGTTCGTCTCGCCACGGTTGATCCCGATCACCACGATTCGGAAGCACGATTAGATGCGATCTTTCGCGCTTTGTTAAGATTTAATACAATCTGATGCGATGATCACGATTAATATATTAATCGTGTTGATCGTAGAAAATTTTAAACCGGCCAAAACTTTCCTACGATCAACACGATTGCCACGACTGACCTCAAGATCTGATAAAACCTGATAGGATCACCACGATTACTCCACGATTAAGATCACGATTTCAATCGTGGTCTTAATCGTGAAATCGAAATTCTTGTGACTGGGAGGGGAGTGTCGATGGTAGTCAGCTGCCCCTGCATTCAGAGAGACTAGTGATTAGTCTCTCTGAATTCAGCTGACAGGGATCTGTGGTTATAAGTATTTATTAGCAAGTAGGGTTATGCAGTTTGTTAGTAGGGAAATGGAAGGCCTGACGACAAGGTCAGTTTTGTCGTTGGCGTAGGGGATCTTCCAAAATGGGCTGAAAGATGATGTGAAAAAAAGGTGAAAAAGTGCAAGAGGTGGTTTTGGTCAGTCTCTCGGAGCCTTACCGTCAAAACGACTTGTGAAAAATTGAAAAATCTCAAATTATTGAAATTTTGATATTCTCAAATATCTCAGCAGCCAGTAGTATTTGAAATATTCAAAGTATCAGGTGTAGATAAACTAATGTCCATGGCTGTACTTATCGAAATATGATCATTAGATATACATGTATATCAAGATCAATGACTCGATCAATGTCCACATCGAGGTCAAGATCGCGCTCTCCACTGCGGTCTGATTAGTCTAGGAGCTAACAAAGATTTAGCCTAATGCACATCTCAAGTAGAAAGACTTTTTTGGGTTTGTGGGTTAGTTTCTATCCCACTGACCACAAAAACCCAATAGATGATATAGATGATGAATAGTGGTGCGTTTAGAAGATAGATCCGTTTTAATTTTGGGTACTGGCTTTAGCATTGGAGCAAAATCAGAGCATTGTACAGGGGCTTGGAAACTGATGTACAGCTAAATTTTAAATGGGTGGCTTGAGACCCCATAAATGCATTGCCAATAGATAGAAACATGGGTCCATAGAACCAGATTAGCATATTCGTATTTGGTTTTATTTGCTATAGGATGAGAAATTCAATAAACAGTAAGTTATCAATTTAAAATGGCTGCCGGGCCAAAATTCTGAAAAAGATGTAAAACCATCATTTCCAATACGATAAAATATGTAAGAATATGTTTTCCTGTCTCAGCGGGCCCATGTTTCAATCTATTGGCAATACATTAATAGGGTCCCAAGCCACCCATTTAAAAGTTAGCTGTACATCAGTTTCCAAGCCGCTGTATACAATGCTCTGATTTTGCTTCACTACTACGACAGGCATTTTGAACGCCAACTCGGCATGTGATTGGTCAGCCAAACGTCATCAACGGTCACGCCATGAGTCATCATCTATTTTTAGAGACTCCCGCAACGTTACAAGTCTTTATTGCTCATTTGCATACGTGTGTCAGAAAACAGGCAAACATGGTAGTATAGTGGAGGAACGGAGCGGTACGACAGGGGACCAGTCTAAAGATATGACTTTTCTGAAACCTGGGAACCCAGGGGTTATAAACCTGGGCCCAAATCCATAAAACCTTGGTAGGCTTAGTTGCCTGCTAAAGTGCCCAGTTTGTACAGGCCGATGTACACAACTAGCAACCAACTAAGCTAGCAAGGTTTTATGGATTTGGGCCCTGGGTTCAGATTTGCTGTAACACAATGTTTCCGCAGAACGACATAAGGATGTGGACTACTAATTTTTCGAAAGCATCGATTTTCAAAAATCCTGAGTTGCCTCGACCTTTCTACGTGACCATGACCTTTTATCACCATGACAACATGCCAAGACGCTTGCTAACGTATGATAACACCTGGATAGACACTTCAACCAAAGAAATACGATTTTTATCACATGATTAAACAGCATTTTACAAAAACAGGGATTTTTAACATCGGTTGCTATGGAAACCGAGTTTTTCCACTTTTGTAGATCGAACTATACCCAGGGTATAGTTTTGTGGGACGACATTGAACCTGGGTATATTTCTGTTATACCCAGGACGACATTAGCCGATTCGACGTTAGGAGCAGTCAGCCGCGCGTATTGCCAAAAGATGACAGCACAGTTCTAGCGGACCAATGCAAAAGACTTGATTGGTGCACAGTCAAGAATGAACGGATCCTCTATATGCATTGGATTTGGCCGAGTGACACCTATTGTTCAACCCATTGACAGCTGCTATTTCAATCACTTAGCGGTACACTGCATGGGTGGACTTGGAAAAATTATGGCTGACCCGAACCATTAACCATTCGAAGGCTGATCTAATCCTAACCCTAACCCCAATCCAACCTTCCTCGCACCCTCCTTTAGGCATATACCCCCTAAAAACACTTTAAAAACCGGCCATATACATTTTAAGGAATCTGGAAAACAAGGATCCCCAAGGAACCCTACGGAATCCGGTCTGCAATTCATGCGTCTTCTCATACCTACGTTTACACTTGAATGCAGGTGACACTAGTATCAATGTCACATCCCTCCTGCTGGTGAAAAATCAAAAGTGTTCCTGCAGACTGAAATCTTATCCCCATGGTGCATATTTTGAACATGCATCGCCAAAAAAAAAACATTTATAGACGTTTTCTTGGTGGATTTTTTGTACAGTGAATATACAATCATAACTAGAAATTGGCTTTACAGCCAATAATAATTGAAGACCGCCACTGGACACAAGCAGAGGTTTCGACAGTCAGTTAATAAGAGGTATTGTTCTGGATGGTTGAGATGAGCAATGTCAGAATGTTGGCAGTGACATCCATGTATGGTACTTACAGGCTCTGGGCTGGTTTCTTGAAAAATCCTAAGTTGGGGATAATAATCTTAACTAAAGATTTTGTTGAGAAACCAGGCCCTGGTGTGGAACCAGTCTGTCAGGACTTTGCACCTAGTAGTTCCGGTGGACATGGAATCTTGAGCGTGAGTTGGACATCAAGAGGTCATCATAAACTTTTAACATAGCGTACATTTAACATAGGCGTACAGAAGACGCGCATTGAATTGAAAGGAAAAAAATGGCATGTTTTATTTTTGTCATTATCAAATTGTACAAAATACAGCTCATCTAATAACTAATGTTCATGTTGTGACATAACCCTCGCTGCTCCTGATTCCATCATGACTATTGTCAATTGCAGACATCTCTTTTGTGGCAAACAACATCAAGTCCTATGGCAGTAGGTAGCAAGATGGATCTTTGGGGTGCATTCTCTTTTGAAAACTTTGGCTATTTTCATCTTCATGCTGAAAAGAGAAAAGGAAGATGTGCATGTCTTCGCAGTAGGCCTATCTACCATGTCTACATGTATGTATGTAGGCCCCTATCGGTAATTTTTAGCTTGGCCTAGTGACTTGGTTTGACACGGGAAAAAGAGTCAGCAGTACAGCAGGCAACTAGGCCTACCGGTACAACGAATGACTGTTAGTAGCATATGCAAAGCAGTGCACTGCACGTAAGCTACATTGTACACACACAGCCAAGTAGACACTACACTATAGCTACACCTAGGCCTACAGTAGCCTACAGACACTCTTCTTGCACTCTTCACTTTGATCACAGTGACAATCTTCTCAGGCCGTCTGCACGATCAATGTCCAATGATGATGCAGAGTATGTTGACCATCGCCAACGAATGTGCAATATGATACGATTAACGCATGCCAGGGGCTGTGAAATGTAGGCGTAGGCCTGAGCTGTCTGATTCAGTGACCATGGTGACAGCGGCTGTTGTGCATCTGACATGTCGATGTCTGAACTCTGATCGACGGCAGAACACCAAAAATCTAACAGAAAATATACAAATAAACATCACTTCCTATGGTTGACATTGACGCCAAAGAAGTTAACTTCCAAATTAAACAGTATTAAACAAAATTTACCTTCGCAGATGTCGCTATTTTGATGATATCGAGAGCGTAGACATGGTAGAGGAGACGGGAAAGCATGAACGGACAGTAGCGCCGCATGAGTGAAGCGGCAGATGTAGGAACCAGCATTTGCCCAATGCGCATGCTCCGTTCTCTGCACGTGGATGAAATGCTACAGGGTTATTTTTAGATCTGACTCATGCTTCTAAATCGGTCACACGGGGAATCCCCTTGGCTCGCGCTGTTTTAACAACCGTTGAAAATTCATCAAAATACTTTAACGTTGCTGGATGAAGCCAGGAAACGAACTCGACCTTTCTGTTGCACATATGTACACACCCAGAAAGTTTTGTGGCGATACTTGGCTTAATTCTTGAGTTATTGCCCTGAAACCACCAGATTGGATGGAGAGATCCAGAGAGAGATTCAGAGATCCAGAGAATTCCAGTAAAACCAAGGAAGACCGCCACACTGTGGGTGTGTGGCGGTCTTAATAATGTCGTTTTCTCATATCATTTGCGTTATTTGGAGTTAATTCCGCAGGGTTCCTTGGGGATCCTTGTTTTCCAGATTCCTTAAAATCTATATGGCCTGAAAAACCCTTCGCTTCTAGGTGAACTTGCGTTGATCATCTATCATCGCGTTCACTCGGCGAATGTAGCGGCACAGAAGGGAATTTGTGTATGACCTAGGCCTAGACTGGAAACGACACATTCAGGTAGTCTGTCGTGAAAGCCTCATGATCACTGAATGGTGAACCATCGTGACAAACTAGAATAATAGATGGCGCAGGGAGTATAAGACCCAAATGACCATTCGGAACGACCTGAGGCGAACTGCTATCTGTCACTGGGCGGCGCATTTCACCTCGGACACAAGTCCAAGCATGGAGGTATAAAATACCTCCATTGTCCAAGGCAGCCATGTTGTTTATCATCAAACCCACTTGACCGCGGGACTACTACCCACGGGACTATTTTCGCCGAATTTTGGCCCGTTAAGATGTTCAACCGTACTTGCTCGATAAGTTGATGCATATTATATATAAACTTACCGGTATCTCACCCAATCTGCCAATTATTGATCAATAACGCAACGTTTTTATGCGACCTATTTAGTTCATGCGCAGGTGTCATGAGGCGACCGCATCTGAATTCTCACAAACGGGCAGCGATCGTTGCGCGTTCAAGATGGCTGCCTTGGAATTGTGTCCGAGGGGAAATGCGAGTATCTACGGAAATTGCCGAGCAGTTGCCTTCGGAAGTTCCGAATGCCAAATGACGTACCGACGTCACTTTTTTCGCTTTTGAAGTCGCGCCGTCAAAACATCTGTGTACATTTTTCTACACAAATTTCCGCGGGATTTTCCCCCCAAAGACTTCTCAATAATTGACACTTGTGGCATTTCTGACAAAACAAGCAGTGATATATGGAGCAAATTGAAAACGAAACAGGACCGTGTAATTTAATCGAAATCGAACCACACAGAGTGGTTTATTGTGGGGCGAAAAGTAAATGGAAACACTGTTAGAAAATAGGAGTTCTGGGTCTTACACTGATAGCGCCACGTCATGACGTTAGTTCGGGGGTTCCTCATTGGTTGGGTGTCCAAATGTAAGTCGGTTATTTCGGCGTTGGGGGTAAGAACAAATGGGAAAATGCATTAAGTTTTGCCATAAATTGTAGAAGTAACTGCCAGAAACGCTTGCAATCCGGCAGACATCTATAGTGATGGCCAATCCATTGAGAACTGTGAGAAATGAAATGGTCCATGGACCATGTGCTCACTGGGTTAGACATGATAGTCTAATGACAGAGGGAGGTACATATCAGTTATGAGCAATCTGGGTCAAGTCATTCCCAGAAAAGACTGATGATTTTTTGGTTATGCCACCTGGCAGTCATATTGGATGTCCGATCGGGCTGGAACTTCACATGCACATAAAGGTCATCTGCAGGGGACCACATAGCACATTGGAGCGCTTTGGGTCAAGTCGTTCCCAAGTTACAGCAATTTGATGATTTTTGGGTTACGCCACCTGGCGGCCATATTGGATGTCCGATTGGGCCGAAACTTCACATGGACATAAAGGTCATCTGCAGGGGGCCACATAGCACATTGGAGCGCTTTGGGTTTAGGCGTTCCTGAGTTACAGCACTTTGATGACTTTTGGGTTATGCCACCTGGTGGCCATGTTTGAAGTCAAATCAGGCCGAAATTTGACATGCATGTAAAGGTCATCTAGATGGAGGTAAATATCAAATTTGAGCACTCTGCGTCAAGCCCTTCCTGAGTAATAGCACTTACTTGATTTTCAGGTTACGCCACCTGGCGGCCATATTGGATGTTCAATCGGGCCGAAACTTGGTATTTTTTAAGGTAGCCCTCCAATGCATGTTTATGCAAGATATGAAGTTGCTCGGTGAAATAATGACAAACTGTGGCAGGTTCGTCACTTTTTAGCTCACTCGTGAGCTATAGCCATCACGCGGTGTCCGTCGTCCGTCGTCGTCGTCGTCCGTTAGCAGGGCACGTTTTGTAACCGCTGGGGCTATTGATCTGAAACTTGGTACACATATACCCCTAGGTCAAATGACCTATGACACCCAATTTCGGTCCGATCTGATTCCTGGCTTGGCCACCAGGGGGGATAAACCGAAAACCTTTAAAGTGCAGTTTCGCCTTAACCGTTGATCGGATCATCACCAAATTTTTATGGTGGGTACATCTTATGAGGATACACGACATATCACCCGGGTTTTTGATTTGACCTAATTTTCAAGGTCACAGAGGTCAAAGTTCGAAATTTCATTGTCGGGTGGCACGTTTCGTGGCTATTTGTCCTGGATTGTTCAAATTGGGTGTGATGATGTATCTAGGTACCCTGTATGTCTGTGGCGGATTTCGGTCCGATCGGACTTCAAGTACGGCCACCAGGTGGCTATCTTGGAAATTGAGCATTGGACCATAGCTCAATAACTATTGGGGCTAGAATGTTCTGAACTTGAACAAGTATGTATCTTTGTAGCCTTCATGTGTACAGCAAATTTCAGCGTGATCGGACTTCACAGACCGCTGCCAGGCANTAGTGGTACCGGTATTTTGATGGCAATGCAGTTCGAATGCCTAGGCGTGGGCCAACACTTGAAGCCAATGCAGGTCATCTGTTCTTCTGGGACATTAACCCTAACCAAGTTTCGGTCCGATTCGATTCTTAGCTTGGCCTCCAGGTGGCCAAAAACAAGTCCTGCAACTTGGGAATGACTTGCCCCAGATGTTCGCTCATCCTCTCTCTGTCATTACACTATGTCAACGAGTGAGCACATGGTCCATGGACCATTTCATGTCGAACTTTGACCTCTGTGACCTTGAAAAGTAGGTCAAATAAAAAAAAACGTTATATATGTTATGTATCCTTATTAGCTATAGTCCGTTCCAGATACCTAAGGCAAATCGCACTTGGCTAACCTTGTCAGTTGTGGTTAGTCTATTACCAACAGCTTGACCACAAACACAGTCAATCGGGCAAGGCGACATGCATTATAAACTTCACCATTGGACTCGCCTGTTAAGTATTGTGCAATAGATCGTCAAAATAGTGGACAGGGTCGTGTAACATTGCAGAGTTCAACCTAGTACCATTTGCCTTAGGTATCTGGAATGGACTTTATACCTATGATAAAAATTTGGAGATGATCTAGTCATTAGTTCAGGAGTTATTGCACTTTTTGTGTTTTTGGTTTCCGCCACCTGGTGGCCAAACTGAGAGTCGAATGGGACCGAAACTTGGTGTCGTGGGTCATCTGACCTAGGGGTATATATGTACCAAGTTTCGGATCAATAGCTCCAGCGGTTACGAAACGTGCCCTGCTAATGGACAACGACGGACGACGGACGCTGCACCATCGTAATAGCTCCCCCCAGTGAGCTAAAAATTGGGCGTCATTGATCAATTTTTTTGAGAAATTGGTGATTTTCTACACCCTGAACAAAAGGTAGGCACATTAAACCCTCTATTGTTCAGTTGAAGAACAATGCAGAAATGTTCAAAAATTGATCGATGAAATCCATTTTTTTCACACGTTAATTGGCCCTCATAACATGTAGGCCTATGTCAAATTTCAAGTGTTTTTGGCATTTATTTTTGCAATTTCTGGCAAAAGGTGCTGGGGACTTAACAGAGGTTTTCAACTTTGGGGAAATCTCAGAAAGTACTGCAGCTATCTTGTTGAAATGGTCCATATCATTGATCAGGACATAATATCAACCTGCTCCTTCTATTGTTTCACTACTTACTGTAATTAGTCCTTTTGAATGCCTTAGAAATTGCTGAAAGAATCAATATTTTCCATAGAGACTTGGACTAAATATTCTTGGCATCATGTTGGATAAGATTATTCCAAAGAAAACAAACAAGTTCCATCACATTTTTAGGATAGAAATATCTCGGTTATACTGCCCACACTGTAAAAACCATTTTGTCCACTGCCTGGACACGTGGGTTTGAGATGAGAATGGGTCCATGGTACCCAGAATATTTGTTCTTCGAGCCTGAATCGAGGAGGTCCTTAGGTTCCAGTAACCCATAATGACCAGTTTCACAGGTCACTTTGGCCCATCTACTATTGCTGCTCATGGGTGCCAACACCCCACGGTAGCATTCGTAGATGGGCCAAAGTGACCTATGAAACTCTCATTATGGGTTACTGGAACCTATAGACCTGTCCGTTTCAGGCTCGAAGAACAAATATTCTGGGCACCATGGACCCATTCTCCATTGAACACGTTTCAAAACCCATGTGTCCAGGTAGTGGACAAAATCATGGGTCTCTCGAGCCCATTCGTTTTTACAGTGCAGTTTCAACTTTCTTCAAGTCGGAGCCACAGGGTTTCATGCATGATTACAGGTCTTGACATAACAGGCCAACAACATTCTCACAATACATGGGCCTAACCACTCATGGTGGGGCAAGGGCGATGAATTGAATAATGTCAAGTGAACTCTTTCCATGTTTAAGGCTAAGAATCCATTCACGCGATTTTCTTGCCGCAGACGCTCGAAAGCATTGTTTGTTTCCACCGCGTTGGTCGTGGACAAAGGATGCGACATCGCGCGGCACGAAAATCGCGTGAATGGATTCTAGGGATACACTGAACGCGATTTACCCATCGCGCGCGATTTTCGCACGAATCTCTTTTGTTTCGGAGGCATTGCGGCATGAAATAACAAAGAAACAACGCGCGCGATGGGTAAATCGCGTTCAGTGTATCCCTAGCCTAAGGGCGAGCCAACGTTTTGAATTTTTGAAACATGGCCAGGCGTTGTAAATAAAAGATGTCAAAATACC
>NMRB01000177.1:340119-370625 GCA_002633025.1 Notospermus geniculatus | reverse complement strand
TCATTTACGAAGTGTTTCTGTAAAAAGACATTACAAAAAATTCCATTATTATCATTTACGAAGTGTTTCTGTAAAAAGACATTACAAAAAATTCCATTATTATCATTTACGAACAGTTTCTGTAAAAAGACCTTACAAAAAATTCCATTATTATCATTTACAAACAGTTTCTGTAAAAAGGACTTTACAAAAAAATCCATTGTTTTCATTTACGGACAGTTTCTGTTGAAACACAGAGTTTCCGTAAATTTAGAACAATCTCCGTAGAAGAATAGCGGTCTTATATTTAAAGGCAGATGTTGTAAAAATATAGAAATTCACTATTAAGAATTCTAAGGAGATCTGTATTTATTTTAATAAAGTTCAGTACTTTTACAATATGTTTCGTTTTAAGAACAGGAACTACAGAAATTGTCGTAAATTTACAGGAAAAAAAGAATGTATCCTGTATTTTAACATGTGAATTCTGTAAATGACAGGGAAAATATGTTTTAAGAAGGACTTTGCTGTAAAATAACAAAAAAGTCCCATTATTATCATTTACGAACTGATTCTGTAAAAAAATGTCTGTAAAATCTACTGTTTTTTCTAACAGTGTACATGTAGGGCCTATACAGTGTGGCTATTCAAATCTTGGGATACGCTGGGGAAGAAGTTCCGGTACGTCACACTCGAGCAGCCGACAAGTTGCATTTTCTTATATAGGCCTTGTTTGCAAGGACAGTGACCTCATATTAATAAAGCATGATGTTATTCGTTCCAATAAGGTACATAATTCACACGCATTGGTTTGAAGAGAGTCGCCATTCATGCAGGAATTCAGCTACCGAGGTGGGGTTTTTGGACGCAGTTCCCTTTCTATGCATTTCATACGCGGTTGTACCGTCAGATAGTTGAGAATATTAAAAGTCATAACTCATTCAGCTATATTTATGAAAAAGCATGCATTTTGTACGGAGAAAAATTGAAATATGTCAAATTTTTAGGATACGCTGGGGCAGACACAGCGGGATACGCTGCGGCAGATAGGCCTATCCAAAGTGGTGTACGCTGGGGAAGACTGATTTAATATATGAACTTTTATCCGGAAATGTGTTTAAATCCGTTTTGAAGTAATCTTTGGTACACCCTAGATGCGAGACATGTGACGATGTAGGCCTACGTACATGATATAAATTGAAATTGATATTAGGTCAATAGGGGACCTCCAGGTGAAGACTTCACCATTGTCAAAATCATATTTCTGCCGTTTCTAGTCGCGGCGGTCAACACAATCCGGTCTATACTGTGAAGACACGGGGTGGGGGTGGGGTGGCGGTCTCTGAAGCATAGGCCTATGGTCAGATCTGAATGTGCCGACACTTCCTGGCTTTTTCCTCTTTTCAGTATGATTTCCTGCCTTGGCCAATCTACAGGCATACGATCAACCATTGGTAGATAATGGGCCGTATGAATAAAAATTAGTATGTACTAAGTAAAAGTAAAAAGTAAAAGCATATTCTTCCAAGTATTTATTAAAAGCATAAGGTTTTACTTGATTTCGTATGAATAAAAGTTCCCTTTTACTTCAAAGCATATACTTTGACGCAGCAAGCAAATGCTTCCCCAAAAATGACTCGCAACCATTCAAGTGAGGGACAGTCTTGTGTAATCAGTTAGGAAACCTTGTACTTATTGGCCCGTATGAATAAAAATGAAGCATTTGCTTTTACTTGATAATCGAAGTCTCTAACCCCCAGGTCAAAGCCAAAAATTAGTTAACCAGTAAACGACGCTTTCACATCATCAAACCTGTTCACACTTCTTACCAGACAGCCGGACATCTTTGCCGTGGCATACATACCAACATCCGTCACGGAAACCGCATAAATGTAGGCATACTCACTTGGACATTCTTTGTCTTTGAATTCCAAGGTAGGACCGGAGCTACCTTGAAAATTTGAAGTACATGCTGTTCACTTTTGACCTTTTACTCCATTTTATTCATACGCATTGAAGCAAACACTACTTGTGGAGTAAATGCGTCATAGCAAATACATGTAGTACATACATGTACTTTTAGGAGAAGGTAGGTTAGCATCTAGTAAAAGATTTTACTTCAGTTTTATTCATATGAACGGTACTAAATACTTCGATTTTCAAGTAAAAGTTTATGCTTGATTTTTATTCATATGGCCCAATGTCCACAGATTTCTCCACCTTGTGGCCAAAGGTCTTTTTCCACTGGAAAACATCGCGTTCCTACTTTTTATCGACGTTGTCCGTTGGTTTTCTTGTAGCTCAACCACCTGCATGACCTGAATTCAGCCACTGAATCGGGATTTCATCATAGGTCTGCTATGTTGGTCAGTATGCCTATCGACAGTACCGGGATTCGAACCCACGCCTCCACATAAAAATCGGGATTGGCATTGCAGTGATCATATTCAAGGGTCGCACAAACAGAAATGGTGAAAATTGGAAAAATATTACTTTTCCAACGCAGCATTTCAATTCGGTTTGGTAGAAACTATTCAATACTATACCGTCTGCCCCAGCGTACACCATGAAAATTCAGAGGTCGGCCCCAGCGTACACCAGCTGAGTACATTTCTTGATATTTCTCCAAACTGGACATACTTCGACGCATGGAAATGATTGAAAAATAATCTGAATTTACCGTGTTGATGCCATGCTGAATGAATGCGTCCCTGATCTAGGGCGAACCCTTGCAAAAGGGCAAAATGCGTGTGAACATGGGGTTATGCGTGTATTTTGTGTGAAATTGACCCGAATATGCAATAATCTCGCGAGAAGGCAATCATAATTGAAGGGGCGTAACTCGACATTGTTATGTGAGGTTATTAAAGTTCATCACATTTTAAACTGAAGGAGTAAGCGACGATTTTCTGATGCATCGTCTGCTCGAGTGTGACGTACCGGAACTTCTTCCCCAGCGTATCCCAAGATTTAAATAGCCACACTGCTATAGCTCTTCCATCGATTAGTCGTACGGGGATGTCCTGGTATAGGGGATTTCTTCCAATTAATGGTTAAAAATAATGATTAAGTAGCAGTTCCGAAATGATGAGATAAGTCAATAAACACTATAAATTAAATGACATATCTATTTCAAATAAAAACACTAAATGTGATGGTACCAAATGCGTATTGAACGGAGGGGTGGTAACAGAACAGCCAGTGAAATACAGGTGATGACTGCGAAAGATGCCATGGGTTTGTGCGAGCGTAGTCAGAGGGCGGAGCGATGTCACAACCCTTGGTAGCCAAGATGGTACGCTTCAAAACAAAAGAGCAGTCAGTGTGCGTTAATGAGGTCATGACGTCATCACTACGTGTGTGATAGGAGAAGCACTACCAGTTTCTATGTGCGAGCTTACCTCAACAGAACGCCTACAGCAGTAGTACTCACAGATGAACGAACACAAATACATAATGTATCCCTTGTAACTTGTCATCAGGAGCTACAGTGAGTGTACGGCATGCACACATACCACATTGGTCTGTCAGCGCGCACACACACACTGTCCTGACTGCCCCAGTCATCATTGTCTGCGTTTGCGATCCCAATATATAAAGGCCAAAACGATAGCCAAAATTGGATCATAATATAATGCACTCCTTTTACACTGAATACTCTTCGCTGACTCATCGTATACGTTGGACTACAATTATAGTTTCCGTGTTTGTATTATGCGCGAGTCCGTCATGTATGTCGGAAAGTCAGCGATCCAGTCCATTCTCGATACACCCAATATCACCAAGGCAACATCGCATACCTAGTAAATATACCACAGCGTCAAGTGTGGTGGTCTACAGAAGTGCAAACGCACTTCGAAGTACCATGTACACTATTGTACGAAAATAAAGGGACACCATTTTTTTCCTAAATATTTCTCGTTTTGTGACCTGTGTAGGGATCTCTATGTTTCCAGTACAGATCGCAATTGAGGTAACTAACGCGTACGCGTACTCTTGGTTGCGCGTAACTCGCTAGTAAGTTACGAAGTTGGGGTAACTCAAGCGAATTAGACACATGTAATACTGCATGAAATACAAATAAGTATTTACGACATTCTATTTGAAAATGTCGGGAAAGGGACTAGGCCAAGGCCAGCCGCGCAGGTTACCCTTTCAAGGCCTAGGCCTATCCCCTCTAGGCTAGGCCTAATAGGTAGCTTCAATCGTCTTCGACTCGGAAGCTTTCGGCAACATTCGGGCAGCCATTGAAAGCACCTCGCCCGTATATAGCGGATTAAGTTCGACCACCATATGGTCGGTGATCAGGTCGGAAGTGATGCGGTTGTAGCATTGCGCAGACTAGAAATAGTTCCCTTATAATTTTTATATTTAAGTGATGTTTGTTTGCACAAAATGAGTTATTTCTCAATGAATATAAATATAAAAACGTTTGAGTGGTTAACTCTGCATTTTGCAAAGATTTTTATTGAAAAATTCGTATACATTTAGGTGATTGTTTCTCCCTCCCCACCTCGATCACGAAACAACAATGGCCGCCATAGCTTCACCACTTGAGAAGTTCAACGTGTTGTCATAGCGTGACTAACCCTTCGTCAGGTAAGGTAACATGCTTCAAGTCATTTTTCTATATGTAGCAACACTCACAATGCCTAATTAGTGACTTAGATCATTCAAATAGATAGATTTGAACAGTCTTGTCGGACTGTCATCATCAAAGTAGTTCCCGGAGCAATATGGCGCTGTCCGATATACGTCAGAGTTACGATGTTGGCAAGAATCGTTCTCTGACGTTCAGATTGTACGGCAGGGCCTAGGAATTCGGTCCTAGGCCTTGCCTCCTAGGACTAGGATACCAACAGGCGTAGCCCTGGGGAGTATCTACTGTACGTAGTCCTAGGCCTATGCCTACTGAGAAAATGCCGTGGATTGAATCATATGGATACCAGTGTAGCCTCTGACTCGCATTGCATGGGCTTTGCACAGTAAATTAGCCTAGGCCACGCAAGTCTATGCCTACCGGACCTGTAGCAGGCCTATAGTGTAAACACACATAGGCCTAGGCCTAACATCCCATTGGAAAAAACCTGTAGCGGTAGGCCTAGCCTAATTGGATGCCCGCAGGCGCAACAAAACCGATCGTACTGGTAGTTCACGTTTATAGATTTATCCGCCTAAAGCTCTGGGCCGACCGAATCGAAACTCCGATAGCGCTATCAATGCCTATCGGAGGTATAGGCCAAATGCCAATAGGCACTATCCCCGAATAGAAACTCCGGTAGCTACCGGGCTTGACAGGAACACCGAATAGAAACTTTGTTAGGCTATCAATGACGTCACAGATAGGCGCCGGTAAGCTGTTTCACTATAGGCGGTCGGGACCTCCTTTAGCGCGCTGTTAGTGGTGTCCGTTGACCACTTCCAAGCAGTATGGGCGTGTTCAAGGTGATGTGGCGATGGGGGTCGTTGAGCGTGGGTACAGAATGAGCACATTAAGAAACCGCTGCAATCCCTACGATGAGTAATATACCGATGAAGATATTTTCAACCAATATCGGTTCCCCACACCTATATTTTTTCGCGGAGTGATTGGCCGTCAACGTGGCATTGTGACGGCTAAACAACCTCATGATGAGATATTTTTCGGCCTCTGAATTCAACAGCACGATTTCGCTCGAGCTTTGGGGCAGACTAGCACAAACTGGGCAGAAAGGGTGAACGTAAGGGCACTAGACCGTACCTTGCGTCGCAGTCCGTGCCCTCAAATTATCCCAGTTGCACAACTTACAAAGGAATCANAATTCTTATTTTATTCCTTTGGCCATAATTACCGTAATCAATTAAATATTCTTTCTACAAATACACACACATCGCGCAAGTCATGCATGTATTACTGCTCAGACCAAGTACATTGCATTTCTGTGAAAATATATTCAAATAACGACTATGGCCAAAGAAATCAAATAAGATTTATATGCAACATGTTTGCAATGATACCAATTGGAGTTTCTGAAACTCAGACGAGTGGTGTATTATTTGTTGATGCCGAAGTTTTCGCCATTGTACCATATATATCAACTGGGCGCAAACACTAAAGAACCCTGACCAACCTCATACTCGGTTCCTACGGATCGTACTAAGTCTATCAGGCTCTGTCACTTGGACACTATCTCTTGATGTGTCCGGACTGAAAGCCTGAGACTGAATACAGTGGCGCCACCAAATAGGCCGGTAGTCTATCATGTTCTGGAGAAACTCCGAAGGGCGTTCGCACTTCTGTAGACCACCATACTGTGGCGCTGTGGTTTTTGTTCATTCACGTCAGCTTTAATAGACCAACCTTGGTCCAAGGAATAGGGCCTACCGTCCATGATACGGTCTTACCGATAGCCTACCAGTGGCATGGACTACCGGCGCGCTAACAGCATTTAGATTCGGCCATTTACCCACCGCTGGTACACTATCAGCTGATAGGCGCTGTTAAGGCCACTATCGCCGACTTCGCTATCGGAGTTTCGATTCGGTCGGCCCTGATGTTGACCTGCAGTGAGTGTTTCATCCATCATTCGAGTCACGCGTAACTCGCCGCGTAAGTCTCGTAACTCACGAGTTACGCGTAACTTACGCGGATACAAGCCCTGAGTTTCGCGTAACTTACGCGTAAGATAGCTCTTGACTTGCACGTAAGTTACGCGTAACATACGCGAGTTTAGGGATGTCGATTGTGATCTGTACTGTATGTGTGTGCTTTATTACAGATTGATTTTCTTGTGTCTATTTTGATCCTTTTCCATAGTGTGTAGGTATGTCAACCCGTTTGTCCATTTATTAGAAACACGAGTTCTTTTGATGAAAAAAACTTGGTTTTGATGTTAAAAAACATGATTATTTTATCTAAAAACACGTTTTTTATTAAAAACTTGGTTTTTCTTGCAAAATACATGGTTTTTCCACTCCTTTGATGAGCACATGTTAATGAAAACGAAAAACTATGTTTTTCTAGTGAGAAATATGTTTTTTTATTGGATTGTTAAAAATATGGTTTTTATGGTAAAAACTTTTTTTTTTTCATAAAAGACGGCCATATTCATAAAGGGTGTTTAAAACTTATACGTGTGTAACTTCACTAAATGCACACACTTCCACCATGCATTTGTCGAAGTTACACGCGTCTAAGTCTTAAACACCCTTTATGAATTTGGCCCATCGTTTTTTAAAGAAAAGCCTTTTTAACGAAAAACATGTTTTTTACAAAAAAAACACGTTTTGTGTCACACAAAAGCCATGGTTTTTCTAATTCGCACATTCTTGGCTATAAAATATGTACCTCAGGAACGAAAATCCCCAACGTGGGCTGCGTTGTTCGTTCACGTCGATTGGGCAGTTGACATAGACCGACAAAACTGTGCATGCCGAAATAACGATGATTATCCGTAGGCCAACATGTAGGCCTAGGTGGCATTCCTGAAACGGTGTTTTGATTAACATTGTTGAAGTAGCTTACAGGCGGCACACCAGTAATAGAAATCCAAGCCATTTTCCTTTAAAGAATAGGAATAATATTGTTTGGCCATGTTGTATTGTTTTGTGGTCACCTTTGACTTTGACCTTGACCTATGAAAATTAAGGTCATTGCATAATCGAAATGGCTATCCTTAATTACTTAAGTATGGGTGATATCATGCCTCTACCTGTGGCACAGGCAGAGATATTTCAAATTATCAAGTTTTTCCCTGACCTTGATCTCTGATCATCAAGGCTATTAATAATCAAAATGGTCATCCTCAATAACCTAAGTGTGGCCGAATCGGTTAATGTCGTCCTGGGTATAACACAAATATACCCAGGTTCAATGTCGTCCTACAAAACTATACCCTGGGTATAGTTCGATCTACAGAAGTATACCGAGCATTGGATATGGCACCTGAAGACGAAATTGTTCTTGCAAATGCCACATGACCATGCACAAGCATGACTAGCGCCCGACACGACGGGCACGATTTAAATATATCGTACCGACAGTCATCAAAGAATTTTTCGTGCCGTTTATCGTCACTCAAATCCGCAATAGTACAGTAACTCGCAGCACGGCTGATGTAATGTCGATGCGGACGTAGATGAATGCACGACACCGAACAAACATATGACGCAGATCGGCTCTGTTCGTTTGCTCATTTCTTTGAAATTGTGAGCTTAACTTGCGATAAGTTTGGACCATTGTGCTAAGACACAGTCATGTTAACAGCTGACCCGTGCTATCGATGAGCAGAAAAGCTGATGATATTGACTGGTATTTTGACGATGTTGATTGCAAAACTGCCGTCTCAGTTGAAGCGAGAAACAAAATGGCGGCCATCCATTCCTAATTCGTACCTAGGCTCAAAACTACGGTACTGGGTATACTTTTGTAGATCGAACTATACCCAGGGTATAGTTTTGTAGGACAACATTCAACCTGGGTATACTTCTGTGATACCCAGGACGACATTAACCGATTCGGCCTAAGTGTGGGTGGTATCATGCCTCTACCTCTACGCAGGCAGAGATATTTCAAATTATCAAAGTTTGACCTTGACCTTGACCTCTTATCATCAAGGTCATTCCATAATCGAAATGGGCATCTTCAATACCCTTAGAATGGGTGACATCATACCTCTATCTCTACCTCAGGCAGAGATATTTCGAACTATCAAGTTTGATATATCAAAATCTCATGATATTTCAATCACCAGGACACTTGAGGCTGACAATTTTAACACAGTCCAGTCGTTGGATTAGCAGCCATGCAATAAGATTTGTTTCATGTTGCTTAGTTGACGATATGGCAAGTTATCTGAACGTATCAAATTTGTGATATCGTTATCCATGATATCCATGAACCAACATCTCTGATCAAAAGTATTCAGTCCATTCGATCCCTATCGTATAAAATCCTCATGGTCGAACTTATTTCCATTGAATGGGTGCTGAAGGAGCCGAGTTAGGCCATCAGATAAAAGCATGAGGGACAAAATATCAAGTCTGATATGTTGATTACATCATGATGGAGGCATGTGAGATTGAAAATGATTAGCTCATTGGATTACCTAGGTTGACAAACCTAGGGGTAGGATTTGTTTCCAAAGATGTAGCTTTCAAGGAGATGAGATATGAAGGTGTGACAGACAGACACCATGACCAAACACAATGTGGTTTCCGATCTCCATAATTACTGGTACTACCGATACAACAGTATCGCCTAGTGCGGTGGCTGGCAAGAAGACTGGTCGCGGGTAGATCACTTGCGACATAATCGCCTGGTGTGCTGCTGGCTTTAGTAAAGCTAGTCTAGTTCCCTGACCTGCTGTATGGCGGCGCTGACTGATGGTGCGATACAGAGGTCAGGCAGGCGCCGCGTCGATACTGATCTAAAAATAGAACTATACTTCTGATTATTATGGGATATCGGCGTATCGTGTTTACTTCCGCCAAACGAGTTGCACATCGTGTGTGAAAACTGTCGAAATGCCGGGTGTTCTGTAGGTTTTAGGTGTACCAGTATCAGCTCTGCCTCTGCATAGGCCTGTACAGGTATGGCAAGAGAGAAAATTCTGAAACTGTAGGGTCAAAACGCCACATAACCGACTTGAGTCCGATGTAGCGAAATCATATGTGACTTAAGTGACGTCACTGCAAAATTGTCAGGATCCTGACAATTTTCAGATCACGTGATCAGTATCGACGCGGCGCCTGCCTGACCTCTCTATCGCACCGTCAGTCAGCGCCGCCATACAGCAGGTCAGGGAACCAGACTATAGTAAAGCAACACCGTGCAACAAAACACCTGGCTGCGCGAGACTAGTCAGAAAACAATTAAACATGAAACATACTTATCGGTGGTCTGTACACGTGTTACTATTTAGAAAGTGGATCCACAAAAGACTAATGGGAGGCTGTTTGTCGTAAGAGTTTTATTTATAAATCAGCCACAATTACATGTAGTTTGAACTGATATTTATTCAGGTATGTAAGTAGCTTGTAGTTATTCACCTGTTTTAAAGTTAAACGAAAAATCAGCTGGTTTGTTTTTGCAATACTGTCGTTAAATTTTCTACAAACTGAAACTCGCCAATGTAATCATAAGCTACCAATAGGAATTGGAAGATATAAAGGTATACCTAGGATGGAAATATTATGTACTAGTATACTGGCCGTCGTCTGCATTAAAATTTACAGAGCAGCCCACATTTCGCGCAGTTGGTAATATACAATTGTTCATTCCTCCTGATCAGAACAGTAGTTACATGTATACAAGAAAAGAATAGAATTACAATTGAACTATTGGCCCTGTAGGGGGCAACATACAATGCATCCCAATAACTGGGTCAAGCGAATTGGGTGAAAAGCTGGGTCAGAATAACCCAACACATGGTCAAATGTGACCAAGTGTAGGGGTCGAAAATACGGGTCATTTGGTTGGTGAAGCAACACCGTGGAACAAACGGCTGGCTGCGCGAGATTTGTCAGAAAAGTTATTAAATGTGAAGCCTGCTTAACGGTCTGTGCAATTCAGTGTCTGTGCAAGTCGTTTGAACCATCTTTTTTGAAGATGGGGATTTGGCCTAGTGGTTAAGGCGTGCTGCTCCTTAGTGCTGGAGATTGATGCCTCATGCAAGGGTCCGTGGGTTCGAATCTGGTATGAAGTGATGTCTTTCACCTTAGAAACCAGTTTCTATTTCATGTTCAGTGTTATTATGTATTCTTGGTATGCTTGTTATTAAACTCAACCTAGTCTCGTGCCACTAGACTCTTGCTCTTACTTTGACTTGTAAAACCATCATGGCGGACAATCTACCGACGATGACGTAGAACACAACTACACTGCACTGCATGCATGCACGCACAATCAATGCAAGAGTAAAACTGCAGCCTACGTCACCAACTTTTGAGACACATGATGCACTGGTAGTGACTAGCCAATCAGTGAAGCCCCCTTTATGTTGAATCATCGGAATAAGGTCACTGGCCCAATTACAATGCGAATTGCGTTCTGTGCCAGACTAAACTCAACCCACCGCAAAATACCACTTCTCATAATCGGTATCTCCACTCTCTCCCAGGTTTGTTATGAGTTTATTCTACATGCACACGAGTTTCAGTAAATTAACAAATATTCATGCAACAAAAAGAACCAATAATATCGGGCCAACACTTCTTGTGAAAACAAATTAATGAACAATTTGTGAGTGCTTTTGAACAGCTGGAATTTACAAGTAGTTGGGCCATATAAAATTAATAAATAGATTCTCATCACTAGGATTTCAATAAGCCTGGTGGCGCCCGGGTTCACGAAGTGACGTTCAGATCATGAGACTGCAGTTAGTTGCTGGGGGAATAGATGTTTGCTTTGGGCAGCGGAAAGAAAATCAATAGCAGGCGGACAAGTCCTTACATCCAAACAGAGAAAATCTTTGTAAAAAGTAAACTGATCGGTCGGGAAGGGGGCTGCACGAAATGCCGAAAACAAGCCGAAACAACCCATCTTTGGAGCCCTGTATCTCACCTATTTCGGGGAACTGACTCGTCAGACAAGTCTCATGTGGTAGGAAAAGACTTATATTTCCGATTAAGATTTTGAAATCACAAGAAAATGCTCGGCTGATAGCGTTATTTGTTGAAAGAAAGTAGCTAGATTTGCAGGTTTCGAGTTGTATATTTTTGGTGTTATATATTTTTGATACGGTTCAAAATGAATAGGGGAGGAGATCTTGATACACATCGTTGTGTAAAGGTGATATATTCTTCTGATTTTTTTGCATGCCCTCGTTATTTTGTACACATTCTCCATACATCGCGCTCTTGCCCCCAAACAAAAGTGTCGATTTCTGGAAAAACGCAAATGATACGTAAATTCTACTATACGAGACATTATTTGGCGTTACATTACACTTATTAGTGAAATTTCCTGCCAGTTGGTGCAATATTAACTGAAAAAAAACCTTGTGACAAGAAGTGATCTGGTGCGAAAATAACGTCACTTCGTGAACAAAATATGGTGGGGAGGGGGAATTTATACTTTATATTTCTGTCCATGAATTAGAATAGTTTCCACACGCTACCATGGCTGGCCTCAGGCCTGCATGCAGAACCTGCTTGGATGATGCGTGTAGAGAGAAGCAAGAGATACTTTCAAGTGACCACTAGTATCGCTTGCGGTTCACAGGTGGCGCGCACAATCAATATTGACGATCCTTGTGAAAGCAGACGATCAAAATGGAGAAAAAACACAGTTTTGGAATAAATATAAAATATAAAATAAAATCGGGGCGGGAGGTGATGAGAATATATTTTTTAATTTTATATGGCCTTATTGACTCTCAATATTCCGCAGGGGCGTCATAGGTGCTGCCAGAACAAAGTGGTACCTCGACCGGGATCAGCCACGTGTCCATACAGGGTTGGTGGTCAGCTGACTGATGAAGATATAACCCCATCCCAGGTCGAGGTCTCCTCACTTGCAGGGACTTACCAGGAGAGAAAGTTTCTGTGCTGCCTGACGAAGGTAAGCCTTACATTCACTAATTACATTTCTGTTAGGTTGAGCAACCTACTTTTGGGGCTTGTACTCTTTTCTTTCCTTAATTGCTGTCACGTCCTGTTTGGATGGGATACTTCAGATTTACATTTGGGTTTCAGCTCAGTCTTTTCTAGAGTTTCGGATTGTAAAGTTCTAGCCTGAAGAAGACCCCGGTTGGGGTCGAAAATTCGCAAACATTCTGGAAATTGCCTTTTGATTTATCATATATTGTTTGTCAATTTTTGTGCTTGCCTTCTCTTTGGACCTGACGAAGGTAAGATTCAGAATTCACTTCTTTGTCTCCAACTTGCACTCTTCTAGACAAATTCTTGTCACGTCAACTTGTCAGTGAATTATTGACGAGATGCTTTAGTCAATCTGACGAGTTATGTCATTCATGACTTGCCACGGCGAGTCGCCATATCTGTGACGAGTTCGGTTTGTCGAGTTGACAAGATCTCGAGTATTCGAAAAACATGGACGATGGATGATGGACGATGGACGGCTCCTTTCAGCATCATCGATCTCCACCATCACCAACAGGGGAAGCTGGACCCAGACAATGCCAGACCTGTCAGCTTACAACTGCGATTTTGGCGTGTTGTTCAGAATTCAGTTCCATGGAAAGTGTTTCATTGCAGGGTTTTTGAAGAAGGGTTTTGGCAAAGTTGAGCAAGCAAGTAGTCTATATCGGATAAAAGGGCAGCATTAGGCATCAAACTTATCTTATCAAAGATATCAAGCAATTGAAATAAAGGAGGTAGGTACACAGTTCAATTTAATGCGGATGAAAGGCTATGCATATTGATGAGGAGGCGTGTCTTTATCGCAGATCGACGTGCAAGGTTCAATTTGAGGCCTGCTTGTCAAGCTAGCTCGACAAACAAACCCCCAAATGATAGTGCTTATTAATCCGGCGGCTTGATGAATAAACCCGTTCAAAACTTTTATCATCCTGGGCTCGGTTTTACAAAAGTACTAGGCGTAGTATCATTCTACTATGTTGGTACGGTTGCACAGAACTATACTATGTCTGGTATCATTGTAAACAACATACTATGTCTGGTAGGGTTCAGGAGTACTACTAAGTGCTGCCATCTATGTTACTGAGTTCTTTCCTGGCTTGAATACATTGTCATATCACATGCAGTGGCATGGAGTTGGTATGGTTGCACAAAACTATACTATGTGTGGTATCATTCTAAACAACATACTTGGCTTATATAACAACAAAATAATGAATTGTCACACCCAGTGCGCATTGTCCTGTCAGGTGGAAGTCGTTTAACTTGGTCTGCAAGTAAATAGTACTTTACTATCCCACAAAGTATATTACCACGTAGTTGAGTGCCTAGTATGCTTTTGTGCAACACTCCTAGAACACCCAATATCCTAGTTGGCTTCTAATGCGTTTGTGCAACCGGCCCCTGTATTCCAGTTGAGATGTTGTTTCTCCAGGTATGTCTCGTCTGCTGACTCTCGCCGTGATCGTGCTCGTTGTTGGAGTGATTCTGGCCACTCCGTTGGAGCGTGCAGACCTGACACAGGATGATACAGTTGCAGTTACCAAAAGATCACTAGAAGCTACACCTTCGACGCCTTATACTACACCATATACACTTTGTGAACGCCCAAAGAGAGTCAAGTGCGATTTTCGTCGGGTGTGTTGTGGTCCGTACTGTGTATGGAAGTCCCAAGATTGTAAATGCGCATAATGAAAGAAGCTGATACGAGAATGTAACGACGATGAAGCCACATCAACAAGAAACCTAATGAAAACTGATGCATGGTCCTGTTCCAGAAAATTTAATCTCAACAGTCCCCATCAAGTTATTATGTAGCATACATTTGATCTAAGAATACAGAAATAATTACTCATTCTTCGGTTCCTAGTACTCAACGAAAAACCTCCTCATTCATGTTCCGTTTTCTGTCACTGAGGGCCGTCCATTTGAGTACGTACGCATTAAAACCCCGATTTTTGGACCCCCCCTTTAGGCACCTATAAGCATTGGGGAGCGCGGTGGCATAATGGTTAGGGCTGTGGACTTGTGATCGGAAGGTCGCAGGTTCGAGCCCCGGCCGTGCCACTCTGTAACTCTCAACTGGCCTGAAATGTCCATTGTGTGCGCCAGATTGTGGCTGCCCGTTGGTTTCTACAGAAAGGTTTCTGAATCATAGGCTGGGGTAATAATACTGTTAGGCGCAGTGATATATATATGAACTGCGCCATATAAATACCGGTATTATTATTATTATGGTATCACCCCCCCCCCCCTCCCCCACGTGTAGGCCTACGTACGCACTCATGACTCCTGCCATTGAGGGACTAGCCTATATGATAGTACCGGCGGTTTTTACCAACAGTAGGCCTATATTTACTTACGTACGTCCAACGTGCCTAGTGTCGCTTCATGCGCAGACAGCGGGTTAAAAAGATAATCCATGAGCGCATCGTGGCGTGTGATAAGCAGACGACCATGTGACTAACTGATGTGTCTTTTAGTGGATGGTGTCATGCACTCGGAACGAACGTCAGCCGAGCGCTGCGGTGATCATGACAGCAGTTTGGCGAAAAAAAGCACTTCGCGTGCGTGAGTTCGTGTGTGCGTGCTTACGTATGCATTAGGTTTGGTTCCCCCCATCCCCTGTACACATGCTGCACCCCATTGGTTTCAACCCCTCCCCTCCACGCGTACGTACTAAATGGACGGCCCCTGAGGTAAAACTCGGGATAAGTATGCGCTTTTTCCATCCTGAGAACATCAGGGGTTCTTAGCGCGTGCTCCCTTCAGCCACATCTATGGCGCGTATTTCCCGCAAAAACATAAAACGACTTATATTCTATGTTATGCCGCGTATTTCCCGCAAAAACCTAAAGCGACTTATATTCTACGTATATGTAGGCTTGTATCTAGGCTACGGATACTTTTACATCCGACGTTGCTACTGTAGCGGTGTACGCTCAAAACACTAGCCACTATGATGCAACGACCGTGCTGATAACATCAGAGGCGTGCTCACAAGGAGCTTACATATGTTCTCGACAGATGGCAGCAGCACTCAGAATGGGTGCTGACGTCTGGCGGGAAATGTAAGCTCCTTGTGAGCACGCCACTGATGTTATCAGCACGGTCGTTGCATCATCGAGGCCAGTCATGCCAGTGTATAGAGCGTACACCGCTACAGTAGCAACGTCGGATGAAAAGGACCCGTAGCCTAGATACAAGGCTACATATACATAGAATATAATTCTTTTTAGCTTTTTGCGGGAAATACGCGCCATAGATAATGCCCTCTCCCAGCTTGTAATCCCACAACCTACACGCGGGGTCAATACCCTGGATTTGTTACTTACAAACATCCCAGCTCTGATAGCCGAGGTCAGAGTTATCCTGGGCCTGTCAGACCATGGCAGGTCAACCTAGCACCATCCCAAACAAAGCAGAAGTCAAGGCAGATACCACTCTTTGCCAACCAGAATATGTTAGCACTGGGTAAGGAGGCGACCCCTGAAAGGTTCTGGGCATTCGTTCTACATGACCTAGAAGAGGGCGTCAAGCGCTTTATCCCACACCGAGCTCTCCGAGGCAAGGACAAGCTACCATGGCTCTCATTCGGTACCCGTAAACTGATAAAGCGTGGAGACAGACTTTATAAGAAATGGCGGAAAGCACCGCCCCAGGATCGGTATGCAAAATACATGCAGGCCAAACGTAAAGTACAAAGGGAGACCAGACGCGATTATTGGAAGTACGTGGAGGGTATATTTGTCCCGGCTGATGGTACGAATGAACGCCAGAGTGGCTTTAAGAGATCCTGGAGCTTCATCAAACATCGCAGGAGTGGCAGTAGTTCAGTGGCACCACTTAAGGATGCTCAAGGAGTCCACAGTGACCCAGTCAGTAAAGCTAATGCCTTGAATACCCAGTTTTCCAGGGCGGTAGTCGTCGCCAGCCTTTGAAATTATCACAACTGATATGTATCACATCTGATCCCCTCAGATGCCGGACATAAAGATCTCAGAGCCAGGGGGCTTAAACTGCTGGCAGGGTTAAATCCGCATTAAGCTGCCGGACCAGATGGTATCACTGAGTCCACGGTCTTGAAGGAACTGGCCCCTGTCCTTGCGGCCCCTCCAACTTTGATCGTCCAACGTTCTATGGAAGTTGTCGCTATCCCAGCCGTGTTGAAGAAGACGCTTGTCACCCCATCTTCAAAAAAGGAGAGCGCAACATCGCTGTAAACTAGAAATTGACTTACCAGTCAATTTGAAAGACCGCCCTTGGAAATTGGGAGCTAAGACAGCAGTTGACTGGTCGAGAATTATTATCGAGCGTCCCAGGGTTGGTGCCAGGTTTTTGAAATACGGAGAATAAAAGTCTCCCATTCCTAAAAAGCAGCAGGGAGACTTGATTTTTCCCTACTAACTTCAGAAGGAGAAGCTGTATTAGTCACTACTATTCAGTGATAAACTGAACTATGTGCTATGTATTGCCAACAGGGTCCAATAACAGATATCTGGAGGACCAGAAAGGGATTGACTCTTCCCCACATCCATTGAATCATCAATCAAGAGAGGAACCAGTCCAGGGTGATCACAACGCCATCTTCAGGATACATAATGAACTAAAAGCACATGTCTAATAGCAAAAATCGATAAGCGAGCGATCTATTTTTGGTAATAGTACTATGAATTGTCTGAAGATGGCATTTCAGTCAGTCAGTTTGAATCAATCATGAAATGTAGACAAAAACGAGAAATTTCACCCAAATTGCGCACTATTTGTACACGGATAACCCCACGAATCAATTGGGTTCTGTGTAATATGCACATCTACAATTCCTGAAAGTTTTACCGCGATACACGGCGTTTTTCGTTAGTTATTGTTGGAGAACCGCAGATTGGATGGAGAGACAGAGAGAGAAATTCAGTAAAAACAAGGAAGACCGCCCCATTGAGATGGGGCGGTCTTAATTAAAGACCAGTGTCCCTTACCTGCATATGTTGCACGATTCTTGAGCATATTGTATAGTCCGACACAACCTTCGCGCGACCCAGTGGAATGCGGAAGTAGGCTTACCACAAACCACAGGCTGACCACAGATCTTATTCAATAAATGACTCTTGAATAACCGATTGGACAGCGTGACCAAATTGTACTCTCCTCTACTTTCACAAGCACAATTAAGCAACCGCAAGCTGTTGTCAGATTTCGTATTTCCGCATTCCTTTGGGTCGCGCGAAGGCTGTGTCGGACTTTAGTCAGCAATATCATGTTTCATGCCCCCGTCATAACCTCCTATATGACTTACAACATGGTTTTAGATCTAGGCGCTCTTGTGAGACGCAACTCCTGGGGTTCATTGATGATTTGATAAGAAACATGCTGCAGGGGCAACAGACAGACGGGCGCCATAGTTATGGATTCGCCAAGGCATTTGATTAAGTGGAACAAAACCACCTCCTTCACAAACTACGCTGCTATGGGATCCGAGGAAAGACCAATACATGTAAGTGGACACAACATTTCCTGAGCGCGAGGTCGCAGCGCGTCGTCGTCGATGGGAAATGTCAGGGGTAGCTGATGTCCTTTCTGGCGTCCCACAAGGGTCGGTACTTGGCCCATGCATGTTTCTTTTCTTCATAAATGACCTCCCCATGGGTATCGAAGCGAAGGTTAGACTTTTCACAGACGACACGCTTATATCGACCAGTAACCGCCAACAACAAGGATGCCCTGCAGAAATACCTAGACCCCTGTGCAGCTGGGAGAGTGAGTGGGACATGCTGTTCCACCCCGAAAAGTGCGATGTGATGTTAGTCACTAGGAACAATTGCCTGATTGTGCACCAGTACACAGTGAGAGGCCATACATGTATTTTGAAACGGGCAACTCAAACAAGATACCTAGGCTTGCTGATTGACGACAGATTAACATGGCGGCCACACATGAACGCTGTGCTAAACAAGGCCAACCGTTCGCTGGGTTTCTTGCGACGAAACCTCCAAATTGGCTCCAAGGGTGTCAAGGAACGCGCGTAAATTGCAATGGTTAGACGCACTATGGAATACTGATGTTCAGTCTGGGATCCAGTGGACCAAGGCAGCATCAATCGCAATGAGATTGCTCAAAGGAGAGCAGCGCGTTATGTGTCTGGACGGTACCGCAAACGTCCAAGTGTACGGCATTATGCTGCGCAGCCTCGGCTCGGCAAGCCTTCAAGGCAGACGTCGCCAGCAAAGGTTATGCATCTTCCACAAGATCATTCACGGCCATGCAGCAATAAATCCACAGAACCACATGCAGCCACAGACAAGCGATCTAGTACGGTGGCTCCTAGGTGCCAGAACAAATTACAGAAACTCGGAACGAGTTACGAAATTAAGATGAGAACAAATTTTCAAATTAACTCAGAACATATTACGAAATTAAGATGAGAACAAATTCTAGGAGCCAGAACAAAATATAGAAACTCGGAACGTGTTGCGAAATTAAGACGAGAACGAATTTCCAAATTAACTCAGAACATATTACGAAATTAAGATGAGAACAAATTTCCTAATTAAGTCAGAACATATTACGAAATTAAGATGAGAACAAATATTCTAGGAGCCAGAACAAAATACAGAAACTCGGAACGTGTTGCGAAATTAAGATGAGAACAAATTTTCAAATTAACTCAGAACAAGTTACGAAATTAAGCGAGAACAGATTACGAAATTAACTCGAGAACGGAAGTAAAGTCAGAACGGAAGTGACGCACGGCTCCGATTTTTAACATAGATATGGGTGGTTATATCCGCAAAAAGTAGACGTTGACAAAACAGAGACGTAGGTTACAAAATCAGAGACGTGCATTTAGAAAACAAATATGTTGTTTAACAAAACAGAGACGTTTAGCTATGATTTGGAGTCGTTCACGGAGGAGACGTTGGGTGGCGCTCGTGGCAGTTAAAGGTTAATTAAAGGCCTTATATATCCCTGTCCAGACAAATTTTAATGAGGTCGCATTTGATTGGATGTTGGTGCATGGTGATGTCCCATCATGCCTGACACGAATGAAGATAAAAAGTGTGCGCTTGCCACCAGAGGGCGTTCAGAATTTTTTTGATAATCCTAGGTGCATGGTAGGGACAGCTAGGAAGTCGAATCAGTTACTTTTCACAATAGAGTCCTTCGGGATGGAGGGGGCGTGGAGTAATA
This sequence comes from Notospermus geniculatus, assembly GCA_002633025.1. Lineage (NCBI taxonomy): Eukaryota > Metazoa > Nemertea > Pilidiophora > Heteronemertea > Lineidae > Notospermus > Notospermus geniculatus. The sequence continues at coordinate 350,882 of NMRB01000177.1, read as the reverse complement.
CCCTTCATTATGGTGCCCTTCCATCCTGCTCTGAAATATAGAGGGCGCCAGAAAGAATGACTTTGACCTTTGAAGTGACCTTGACCTCAACTAGACCCAAAAGAAGGCGTAACTCTATCATCTTAGTTCAAAATTCCACCGCTAGGGGTGCAAAGTCGCGGATGATCACTCGGGAGTACTCGGGCATCTTCGGAATACTTCGGAAATGTTCGGCAATTTCCGGTTTTTCGGCCATAACTTTTTTGTCTTTGATCGGAATCGGTCGGAATCTTCGGTGACGTCATCACTGGCCTTTGACCTTTCATACTGACCACTGACTTACTTTAAAAAATGACAGGAAGGAAGGGGAATCATGGGTCCGGACTATCTATTTTCGGACGGACGCATATTCTGAGCTTGTGTACACCACTGATCATGTCAGTATGAACGGTCAAAGGTCAGTGATGACGTCATCGAAGATTCCGACCGATTCCGATCAAAGACAAAAAAGTTATGGCCGAAAAACCGGAAATTGCCGAACATTTCCGAAGTATTCCGAAGATGCCCGAGTACTCCCGAGTGATCATCCGCGACTTTGCACCCCTAGCGGTGGAATTTTGAACTAAGATGATAGAGTTACGCCTTCTTTTGGGTCTAGTTGAGGTCAAGGTCACTTCAAAGGTCAAAGTCATTCTTTCTGGCGCCCTCTATATTTCAGAGCAGGATGGAAGGGCACCATAATGAAGGGTATTACTCCACGCCCCCTCCATCCCGAAGGACTCTATTGTGAAAAGTAACTGATTCGACTTCCTAGCTGTCCCTACCATGCACCTAGGATTATCAAAAAAATTCTGAACGCCCTCTGGTGGCAAGCGCACACTTTTTATCTTCATTCGTGTCAGGCATGATGGGACATCACCATGCACCAACATCCAATCAAATGCGACCTCATTAAAATTTGTCTGGACAGGGATATATAAGGCCTTTAATTAACCTTTAACTGCCACGAGCGCCACCCAACGTCTCCTCCGTGAACGACTCCAAATCATAGCTAAACGTCTCTGTTTTGTTAAACAACATATTTGTTTTCTAAATGCACGTCTCTGATTTTGTAACCTACGTCTCTGTTTTGTCAACGTCTACTTTTTGCGGATATAACCACCCATATCTATGTTAAAAATCGGAGCCGTGCGTCACTTCCGTTCTGACTTTACTTCCGTTCTCGAGTTAATTTCGTAATCTGTTCTCGCTTAATTTCGTAACTTGTTCTGAGTTCGTGCAATTTGTTCTCATCTTAATTTCGCAACACGTTCCGAGTTTCTGTATTTTGTTCTGGCTCCTAGAATATTTGTTCTCATCTTAATTTCGTAATATGTTCTGACTTAATTTGGAAATTTGTTCTCATCTTAATTTCGTAATATGTTCTGAGTTAATTTGGAAATTCGTTCTCATCTTAATTTCGCAACACGTTCCGAGTTTCTGTATTTTGTTCTGGCTCCTAGAATATTTGTTCTCATCTTAATTTCGTAATATGTTCTGACTTAATTTGGAAATTTGTTCTCATCTTAATTTCGTAATATGTTCTGAGTTAATTTGGAAATTCGTTCTCGTCTTAATTTCGCAACACGTTCCGAGTTTCTGTATTTTGTTCTGGCTCCTAGAATATTTGTTCTCATCTTAATTTCGTAATATGTTCTGACTTAATTTGGAAATTTGTTCTCATCTTAATTTCGTAATATGTTCTGAGTTAATTTGGAAATTTGTTCTCATCTTAATTTCGCAACACGTTCCGAGTTTCTGTATTTTGTTCTGGCTCCTAGAATATTTGTTCTCATCTTAATTTCGTAATATGTTCTGACTTAATTTGAAAATTTGTTCTCATCTTAATTTCGTAATATGTTCTGAGTTAATTTGGAAATTTGTTCTCATCTTAATTTCGCAACCCGTTCCGAGTTTCTGTATTTTGTTCTGGCACCTAGGAGCCAAGGTAATTTCGTAATTTGTTCTCGTCTTAATTTCGTAACTTGTTCTGAGTTAATTTGAAAATTTGTTCTCATCTTAATTTCGTAATATGTTCTGAGTTAATTTGGAAATTTGTTCTCATCTTAATTTCGCAACACGTTCCGAGTTTCTGTATTTTGTTCTGGCTCCTAGAATATTTGTTCTCATCTTAATTTCGTAATATGTTCTGACTTAATTTGGAAATTTGTTCTCATCTTAATTTCGTAATATGTTCTGAGTTAATTTGGAAATTCGTTCTCGTCTTAATTTCGCAACACGTTCCGAGTTTCTGTATTTTGTTCTGGCTCCTAGAATTTGTTCTCATCTTAATTTCGTAATATGTTCTGAGTTAATTTGGAAATTTGTTCTCATCTTAATTTCGCAACCCGTTCCGAGTTTCTGTATTTTGTTCTGGCACCTAGGAGCCAAGGTAATTTCGTAATTTGTTCTCGTCTTAATTTCGTAACTTGTTCTGAGTTAATTTGAAAATTTGTTCTCATCTTAATTTCGTAACTCGTTCCGAGTTTCTGTAATTTGTTCTGGCACCTCGGAACCACCGTAATCTATACATACCAACAGCCTAGGTCAGAAGATCGCTCACGGTGAAAAGGACTACTACCGGTGGTCCTTCTTCCCCGCACAATTCGCGAGTGGAACCAACTGCCAGAGGATGTCGATACCATCACTGAACCGTCATTACTCGACAACAGCTTAAGCCATCGAGTCCGCAGTGTAAATACGTTCTAAAGTCTGGCAACATCTATCTTTGACCTAATGGAATGCGGAAGTTAAGAAATTGATCGTTGGATTTTCCCCGGACCTTTAATCACACGCGGCTATTGAATGACCGGTGGACAACGCGAACAATCGGGGAACGACCACAAGTGATCGACAGGCATGATTAAAAACCGCAAAGCTCTGCCACATTACATGACTTCCGCATTCCATTAGGTCGAAGATAGGTGTTGCCAGACTTTACGCTCGTTTACCGTTCAGCACCTTTGATCTGGCTCTGGTGCATTGCATACTACGGTGGCCCATACATGCCATTCATATATTTTTATCCGCATTACAAAATTCTGAACATTATTGTATTTTTTCTTACATTTCCACCCGGGTGGAAAACATTTCCACCCGAGTGTAAAACATTTTCACCCGGGTGGAAAACATTTCCACCCGGGTGGAAAACATTCTCACCCGGGTGGAAAACATTTCCACCCAGGTGGAAAACATTTTCACCCGGGTGGAAAACAATGTTTTTCACCTGGGTAAAAATGTTTTCCCCCCGGGTGGAAATGTTTTACACCCGGGTGGAAATGTTTTACACCCGGGTGAGAATGTTTTCCACCCGGGTGGAAATGTTTTCCACCCGGGTGAAAATGTTTTCCACCCGGGTGGGAATGTTTTACACCTGGGTGAGAATGTTTTCCACCCGGGTGAAAATGTTTTCCACCCGGGTGGAAATTAGAGGAAAAATACAAATATGTTCAGAATATTTTAATGTGGATAAAAATATATACATGGCATGTTTGGGCCACCGTAGCATACACCACTCTAAATTCTTCAATCATCAACAACACCTTGGAGAATCGTCAGCGCATTCGCCGAGTTTCTCGGGTGGCAGCACTGTGATCCGAGTCGGAACATGGCGGCTGTGTCACAAATGTTGAAGATATCAACACCAAAGCGGGGTGGGCAAGTACCGAAGATGAAAGGTAGACACCTAGACTATGCCGAGGATGACCTCCAGTTTATCGTCTATTAATCAAAAGCTTCCTGAACTGGAATTACGTAGTCGATTTTACATTTGAAGTGGAAAAGTTCAAGTGTCATTGCGGTCAATCAAACAACCGGCGCCGAACCGGCCTAACACTACGAACATTTCCACTTGAAGCAAAGAAACAACACTCCTTCAGCACCTATATTTCGGCTTGTTCTATTGCAAATTGTCACTAGATCATCCTCGAATTTACTTAAAACTCGCTCACCTCGACCGACACTCTCCATCTTTAGCGTTTTAGTCGGCAACACATACATCAATATATGACACAGCCGCCATGTTAGTCTCGCGCAACCAGCCCCTCGGTCATACTCCGAGGTCGCCAGACCGAGGGTCTGGCACGGGACGAAATTCCCATTGAATTTTCTTATTCCGAAAATTCAAAATAAGAGGAGCTTCGCTGATTGGCTAGTCACTACCAATGCGTCATGGATCTCAAAAGTTGGTGACGTAGGCTGCAGGAGGAATAATGGCTGCGCCCAGATCACTCGAAGCGTGAAAATTAGCGAGATGAATCGCCTCAATCTGTGTTGTCAAGTCAATTTATAGTGTCTTTCATTGGAATTCTGACAGGTATGTATATAATTTTTCGATTGAGGACGAAATTGTAGTATAAAAAGTGCGGTAGGGCTAACAGCAAAGGGTACAAAATACTGCAGTTTTACTCGCACGCTGAATGCTTTTTGCTTTGATTGTGCATTGTGTTCTACGTCATCGGCGGTAGATTGTCCGCCATGATGGTTTTTACAAGCAAAAGGTACCATCTGGACCAGACTCTAAAATTGAAAATTGCAGAGTCTGGTGGCACGAGACTACCGCCATGTTCGACTCGGATCACAGTGCTGCCACCCGAGAAACTCGGCGAATGCGCTGACGATTCTCCACGGTGAACAAGTTGATGGCGGAACTGCACCGGAAGAAGAAGAAGAACAACAACAACATTCTGTTTGTTATGAAACCCCAATATTAGCCGTGAGATCATCTTTTAGTGGAATTATCGTCACTTACATCCGCGTTCAAATGTGGTAGAACAGATACAAATCCATGTCTGCAGATAAAAAGCAAATCTGTGATATAGCACACAAAGCTTTTCGCTCGTAGACAGGTTTCACAAGGCGATCTCTCTAATACTACGTCTACACGAGTGACTAACTTATCCCGGGTCAAATTTGTCTCGAGACGTTTTAACCCGAGACAAGAAACGCACCGTCTCCACGGATGCATGACGCTACGCGCCTTGTGACGTCCATTCCATGTCGTCATTCATGCCATTTTGTCAAATGCACACATTGGTAAATTACGGTGTAACGTTAATGAATGTACCCTGTTAGGCAGAGTCCGGCGGACTGGGAATTCCCAGTCCTCCGGACTATGAATTATACAGACACTCTGTAACGTTACAACAGTAGTGTCAACGGTTGTCCGCCCGTAAATCACCGTCCGACCATTGTTCAGGTCTGATAGGCCTTTGGCCTATTGTGAGTCACAGCGGAGGCAAGTCAATAGATTTGGAATAAGGGGCAAATAAAATCGTGGTCCGAGCAGATCGCCCCAATAGCCTAGCTCACTAAAGGGCTCCGCACACCAGCGATTTTTCGAGCGATTTTCTGGGCGACCGGCCTTGCGACCACCGAAGCGACTAACATATTTTCAGTTTTTACAATTTTTGCTGACTCGATTGCGACAAATGCCTCCTTGGAAGATCAGTGATGTGGTGGAAAACATCACTGATCCATCTGAAAGGTAAATATCGCAGGCGACGTAAAAGTCGCGTCGGTAGTCGCCCCCATTTTAGTCGCTAGTGTGCGGAGCCCTTAACAGTCACTCTTCTCTCCTTTCAGATCACAGGTTCACCAGTTGCAGGTTCGAATCCCACAGCAAACCTTTACTCTTTCTTCGTTATCATTTGCTCCGACATTTCAGGTGTATCTTTAGGCGCCACTCTGTTATGGTGATCGTCTTCCTGTTGGTCAAATTTTGTAGACATATTTTTTTTAAAAAAATTCTCAACTTCACGACGATGCGGAGAAGTATTTTAAAAAAAATTAAGCCTACTTACCAATTCAAACTTCAGGAATGGCCATGTTTTCCGTATATCATGTAAATTTTTGCTGAATTCATCGTTCGTTGGGGGGGTTTCTGGATTACTCTAATTTTAATCAATACGTACTGTGTTAAGGCCTAATAGCCTATATAAATTGAAATAATTCAAATAAAACGTGCGGAGATGTAGTTCAAGCTTCTAATTAGTTTTCTCCTGAAATCCTGAGAAGACTTGCACTTTAGAAGTGTTTGACCTTGACCTTGACCTCTGACCGTCCAGGTCATTGCGTAATCTGAAAGCTCATCCGTGATAACCTTGGTGTAGGTGAAGGTTTTAGGCTTCCACCATCACCAGGTTCTGACTTATCTCATGTTATCTGTGACGGTTGACTGTGACCTTGACCTTTGACCTTGAGAAGTCTTGCGCAACTGGAACAGGATCCTTGATTAAACCTATAGGGGATGGTTAATTCAGGCTTCTAATTAGTTTTCTCCTGAAATTCCGAGCAGATTTGCATTTTAGAACTGTCTCCCTTGATCTTGACCCCTGACCTTCAAGGTCATTGCGTAATCTGAAAGCTCATCCTTGATAACCTCATCCTGAGACTCAGGTCATTTCACTCGGCCATCGCCTCCCTTATGCCCTGAGCTAATCGGTCGCTTCTGAGTGGGGAGGCCGGCTGTTCCAGTTACCTCCCACCTCCTGCTGTTGTATTGTATCAAAGGCGAATACATTGTTATACTGCGCGGAAATGCATAAAAACACACCATTAACCATATGTCTTGTTCGATATTATTCATTTCATGCATTTTTATGATCATTATGCGACATTAATATGTTTTCTTTCGGCAATTCGATCCCATTGCCGGGAGGTTCCGATTTAAAGTAAGATCCATTTAGATTCCGCGAATTCTCCCAGTCTCCCGAAATAGCAGCCAATGGGGAAGAGCGTTACATCGGCCCGTTACAAATCATAGGTCAGTTGTATTCGGGGTTGGTTTCATGCCAGGAATTCGCTATAATCTAGCTTCTGATTGGCCGATTTGACGACAGAAAATCTGTCGGTGGTTCCCCGCCGAAAAGGCACGGAATGTGACAGGGTCAGAAGAGGTGCGACGTAGGAGATGCGTCTGAATGACCCTGTTTCGAGAGGATGTGATAACCTAGGTGTAGGTGAAGGTTTTAGGCTTCTACCATCACCATTCTGATTTATCACGTGTTGTCAAATTTGAATGTCAAATCTCGCCATGATGTCAGCAAATATCATGTGACTGAGCAGGTGCAAACTGAAAATTTCAGTTGCAATAACATCCTTGGATGTGCTATGATGTTGTAATACCAGTTTCAAGTCGCATACTGTGGTAGATCTCCCGATATGTCAAAATATCAAATTTGATATATCAATATCGTTATGATGCTCACCCCGGAGAATAAATGCCAGTATCATGCCGAGGGCCAAAAACATAGGGAAGGAACTTGTTACTAGTGCTCTACCTGGCCTCGGAGACGAGTTATTCAAGAAACAAAAGTGTGACAGACAAAATTTCAACTTTTGATATATCAATTTCACCATGAACCAGGTATCGGAGACCTGAAATTTTCATTCCATCTTGTAGCTCAGGTCATGTTACCTAGGGGTAGGTCACATCCAGGTCTGTAGCTCTTGCAGGGACAAAGTTACAGTTGTGGCAGACTGAACAGACAGACGGACAGATACACAGACGGCTACCATGACCAACACAGTATGGTTTCCGATACTAGAATTCAAAACCATAACAAGGTAAAGTTCAGCCGTGGGAATTCGATTTTGCATACTTGGATGAGTCTGAACGGTACACGCAGTTCGGACATTCAGTGACAGCTCTAGGCATAAATCCCAGTCCTCCCCGGACAGCTATTTACAGCAAGCGGTTATAATTATCTGTCCGCCGGACAATGGTTTACACCACCAAATTGTTACTGAGCGTCCGGCGGACGATCGATGACGGGTACACTCGTTTACGTTGCAACGGAACCAATAGGCCTTTGTCCCGAGACAGATGGGCGAGCACGTCTACACGACAACTGTCTCGAGACATTTTTGTCTCAGGTTAACTTAGCCCCCCTACTCTAGCGGGGTTAAGTTGTCTCGAGAAAAATTTGTCCCGAGACAATGCCCCGTGTAGACGGTTAACTGGAGATAAAATGTTCCGTGTAGACGTAGCTTTAGATTTCCGGACGTCTCATGAAGACTGGAGGCAAGACAGTGTTTATTTCTTTTCAGACAACCATTTTGAATATATACACTGACTGTGGTGTTAAATCTACAATTCCCTAGCCAGCAACAGTCGTTTGAGGATTTAGCCCAATGGAATATCTGACAGAAAAATTAACATTGTTTAATGTGGATGCATGTTACATAACCAACAAAGCATTTCGGTTCAACATGTTCAATGCTCGGATGAGAATTATCAAAGCCAGGTGGACGGCCCCGGTTAAAACCTCAGCCACAGACTGGATGAAAACAAGTGGTTAAAGTGGGCGTAATAATACAGCTATATATTTTAATAAACATGCATCTGTTGTTCCGTATATACAGATGCGTATACACAAATGCATGGCCTGTGTAAACAGTTCTTCAGCATTAGCTGAACAAGCCCTTTGAGATCTTGATCCAGAAATGCCAATATGCATAACACCAGATGTCCAAACCCAAAGCCCTATTTTTAGCCATACCTGGCTCTTCTGTTTATAGCCCTCCCGCTATCCGTTGGATGGTGATTATGCTAAACGAAGTTCTATAAATAGGTATTCAGCAGCGGCTTGTTGTACTTGACTCTATGACTCGACGACTCGATGGCGCGATGACGCGAAGACCGCCAAAATTATCCAATCAAATTCAGCTAGAGTCTTCTAAAAAGTGGAATGGATCGACGGCGGAGACGGACCGAAGTAATGTCGTCGTGTCTACGAGTCAGGGCCAGTTTGCATAAAAGTATTATTTGCTTGGGCTAATATCTTGGTGCAACGGGCAATTCAATTTCCGAAAATGACTTTGTGGGGGTCAGAATAAGGGTTTTGTAATCATTATCGCTGTGCACTCTACAGTTGGGGAAAGTCCTTCAGGGAATCCCCTTTTTTGTTTTTGATACGCCATGAGCACCATTTCCGCAATGACCGTTGCCGTCAACCTCTCACGACAAGCCTTTCAGGACACTCTTGGTCATAAAGTCTCATCAGTTTCATGCTCAGATGCCAGGAAAATGCGTTTCAGGCACATTACATGTTAGTGTGACACCAATCCACCAAGATAAGGAGGTTGTCAGACAATACAGACCGACCAGCAGACTGCAGATCGCAGACTGGGTTGGTTTTTCTAAAAAGTCAGTGGAATTGCATGCTAGGCCTAGGCCAGACGTACGGCGTTCGCATGGATGAACCCATTACAAAATAGCCCCTCTGGCATCAAACGAATCCTGCACTCCGTGGCTCACTCGGGACGAGATAAAAGAGAGGAACTTACCGGGTCAAAATCCATTCCTTGTGTCAAAAATGTATGAAAAGTTATGTACCGGTACTTCGTGTGTTGAACATAGGCGAGTGGACGCATGCATGCCTGGGATTGCAGGGAAGCCTTCCTGGTGCGTTCCAAAAATAGATTAAATGACGTCACAATTCATGATAATAACATTCCCTCATTAAATATTACTGAAAAACGGCTTCTTCTTTTTTGTTTTCTCTGCCATATCATTTGTTGGAAGAGTAGTTATCAACTTGATATCATGTTTCTTCAAAGACGCTAGCATTTCCCACGAATTATTCACAGTTTTAGCGCTTTTCCCGCAAGCATGGGGCATGAGATATCGCACCCCTTCAGTTGGTCGAGTCCTAATGTATCATATGTTTTTAGTACAGCGTGTCGGACGGCAATTTGCATATGGGTCTATCAAGTCAACCGTGCGGAGGGGTGTCAGGTGGGCAGAAATGGCCTAGTGCGGGTGAATCACCGACGCGCCCAGGTTAACGAGTCCGAATCAGTGAACTTCCGGTGCTCCAGTTCGGTGTTTTTTCAGCTGATTTTGGCTGTGGGGGGTTATCTTCATTTGTCAGTTGTATGGGATGCTCTCAGATTACGATTTTTTAGCTGGTAATCTGATTTATTTGCCAGATGCTGCACATTCTTGCGTCAATCATGTCAGTGATAGTACTCCCATGGGTCAATGGATGAAAAGAGGAAATTCAGCTGAACTTAGGAGGGTTATACAAAGGATTAATTTGGCAAGGTGCATCTTTGAAAAAGGGCAAGATTACTAGTAATCCAGGGGGGGGGGGGGTAAATGCATGCCACAGGAGAAGAAACCATGGGGGTCCCCCTTGACTGTAGACTTCTGTACTTGCAGAAAAGTGGCCATACAGGACTGTTGCCTCTTTTCCCAAAATATATCCTGGATCCACCCCTAGATGTCGCAGTTGTACATGGCTGGCCAAGCTGACTCTTCAACTGCTGATGAGCATGTGAACTGAGAAAAAAGATCATAAAATGCACATAGAAAATACAGTGTATTTATTTTTTAGTTTTAGTAAACAATATCAGAATCAAAAGAATACCGGTACAACATGGTGGTCATTGTTTCTGGTACAAAATGCCTGATTATTGTAGACAACATAGTGCACTACTCTTTCTCAGAAGTATAGAGGGCAGTTTTTTTTTAAATCGACATTTTGATATGGCGTACATGTACCTATATCACTCAAGGACAAATGAATGCAAATGGAATAGAGTTACCGGTAGGCCTACAATAATGTGCTCTGTTCAACATGATCAAGATCAGTGTATGGAGGATAAGGATGTCAATGTCCCAGGAAATGGGAACACTGATCAATATCCACAGGCCAGTTTGGTGTACGCCTGGTGGAAACATCCTGTTAAAAAATTCCTCTCTACTACAATGAGAAATCGGTCTTGTGGGAGTGCTGCTT
>NMRB01000177.1:312835-337006 GCA_002633025.1 Notospermus geniculatus | reverse complement strand
TCAAAGGCTGAAAGTAAAAGCACAACTGAAAACCAGAACTAAATGCCACTGATTTGATGCGCAATGAAATGGCTAACCGGCAGCTAAATGCTGTGTGAGGAAAGATCAGATATGAGGAGTACATGTAGTTAATGCTGTAGTTAATGCTGGCCCTGAGTAACCTGAAATCTAGAGACAGGACTAAGAAGCATTTGCACATGGGTACATGGGGGGGGGGGCTGTACAATCATTACAACTGCAACTTACCCGCTCATACCCGCACATGCAACAGAAATAGCCAGGTTGGTGGTTGTTTGCCTTACATCTGTGACACTGCCATGTTTTCCGTGCTTTCTGAAAGATTAAAACAATACTATCTAAAAAGTTTTATACCGGGTAGGCTACTGATCCATGATCGAGCCAGTGGGGTTTGGTCAAAAAAGCTTTGTTTTGTCAACCATACCTTAGGTCTGCTGCAGCAACACATTGCACAAATGCTAACAGAATCATGGTTGTCATAGGTGCAAACAGAACATGCCCATTGCCTGGTGAACAAGGATTCCATCTGAAATGATGAAAAAGGGAGAATCAAGCTCTGACAGAAGCATTTCTTCAACAATGTAAGTAACGATCTAATGTTTGTAAACACACATGTTTACATATTGTGTTGTTTTCGGCTTTTGGGATCTGTCAATCCACAAGGATGCACGATTTTGGCATAAAAAGCATTACCGGTACTGTATTAAATAAAAGGGAAGCCACTATAGCCAGCATGACCAGCAGTCAGGCCTGGCAGTTGTACAGTGCATGATTGTGGCACAGTTCCAATGCCTCTCATTTGCTCAGGGTGGCATGTATGTAGGCCAAGTCAGGTACCTGCCTATGCTGTGTGTCCGTGGTGCTTTGAGTATTTTACAGTACCGGTACCGGGTACACCACGCCAGTTTGTACGGTCACACGCGGACACCAAAGAACACACTAGACCAAGTCCAAGGCCATTGTGGTGGTGCAGTGTCAGCAGAGCGGCGGGGGGGGGCCTCCCAACTGAAGATTGACGGAATAAGCCGCGACGTGACAATGGAATGGGGGAGGCACTGATCAACATTTCTGTTTGAGTGTCCGCCGAACAATAGACCACTTGCGCAAGTCGGCCATTACAGCCAGAAGGTGTAAACAAACCTTGGGCCTACTGCATCATTGTGCCGTCGGTAAGCACAGGAGCCAACTGTACAAATGCATTAGGCCCCCTAGGGCGAGGTTAATGTTGACACCCTGGGCTGATAAGCGCAAGGGGTCTATAAAGCGGGCATTGTCATACGGGGGGCATTCTCATACATTTAGGCCCATACACCTGCCTTGCAGTGACATGACTGTGGTGCATGTAGAATTGCATACGCGTGCTGACCGTGCATGCATCTCAACAGACAGGCCCCAGCTACTCAACACAGTGGCATAAAAATCGTGCTAAATCACGTCAACCACGACTGTATTCTGACCTACACGATCCAAAGTAAGTTCACAACCGATATATCTAACCTTAAGATTATTTTGAGCCTGCAGCACATGGAATTAAATGGTTATTTGTACTGCTGGGCTTCTCGCATGTCTCGCACAAATCCAAAATGGACAATCATGACAATCATCGAGATTCCTCGCGCCAATGACGTCACAGCCTATAGGGTTATACTAAAAAGGGGAATAGGAATACGGTGTATCGATGATGATAAAAATATGCCCTCTGTCATGTCTGTGGCTTATTGCACCTTCCTAAAAATGTTGCATAGTAACCCAGAGTTCTGAAATGCGGCACTCGAGTTAAAATAAGGCATTCATCAATTAATATACGGGAAAATTTAATTGGCCTACTTCGCGCCATCGAGTCATCGCGCCATCGAGTCGTAGAGTCATAGAGTCAAGTACAACAAGCCTTCAGCAGCGGGGTGTGAGTGCGTAGTAGAGTTGTCCCCTGAACGGGACAGTTCAATGTTCCTACTGTGCCAGGGTATAGATTACAGGTCTATTGCACGAATAAACATAACCACAAGGTATGACATAACCCTCATTGCCACATCTCAATTACAGACGTTAGTTTGGCCTAGAATCACTAGGCCTATTGTATGAATTCACTCGCCTTCTCAGGCGAACTGAACTGGTAGTTTAGGCTTGGGTGTTCAATCTATAAAAAGCTATTGAATATCTTGGTTGGATGAACAAAGCCAGCACTGTGCCGGAACATTCCGGAACAGCTATTGTTGGAACAGTGCGGTGCAGAGAGTACAATGCCTGGAACTGTAACTGCACATTTCATTCATGACGGCTCGAGCCGGGTATTCGAAAAACCTGGACGATGGACGGTGGATGATGGACGATGGACGGCTCCTTTCAGCGTCATCGATCTCCACCACCTGGATGATAAATGTCGCATTTCCGACATACCTCCAAGACGTAAAAATTACGCCGCAAGAATTTAAATGAAAAATTGCACCAAATCAAAGTATATCGTGCAAGATTTATAAAATATCATCCTGGGTGCATTTGGTCATTTTCACGAATTTTCTCTTTGCATGGCAAGTTTGACGCCTTGGGACATTTCCGGCAAACACCCGTACAGTGGGATTATTGCTGGGAAGGGCTGGAAAATTAATGCTATACCGACTATAATTCGGGAATGGGGAGATAGGGTGTCTACAAAACTAAGACCTTAGACCTACAAAGGTAAGACCCACTCTATAAAAGTAAGACCCTGTTATAACAGTAAGACCCCCACTGTACAAAAGTAAGACCCTGTTATAAAAGTAAGACCACCACAGTACAAAAGTAAGACGCTGTTATAAAAGTAAGACCCCCACAGTACACTAAGACGCTGTTATAAAAGTAAGACCCCCACACTACAAAAGTAAGACCCTGTTATAAAAGTAAGACCCCCACAGTACAAAACTAAGACCCTGTTATAAAAGTAAGACCCCCACAGTACAAAACTAAGACCCTGTTATAAAAGTAAGACCCCACAAAAGAAAACTAAGACCCTGGCGGCACCACTGCAAATGACCTTGACCTTTAACCCCGGAAGTGACCTTGACCTGAAATGAAGGCAATAGAGGCCGTCATGAACTCAATAGGGGACGTATCTCGCTTACCTTAGTTCCAAATTCCTCCGCTAGGGGTGCAATGTCGCGGATGATCACTCGGTAGTACTCGGCAATGTTCGGAATCACTCGGGAATCTTCGGCAATGCCTGACCCTTGTTAGCTCCTTCCTGCAGGGTTTTTTTGGTGTCCGAGTGGTCCGCGAGGAAGGTGAGAGGTCAAGGGTCAAGGTCGTCTTGGTTTGATTGGAATATGTTAATAAACAACGGAGATATTCGAGAAAAACCGAAGATTGCCGAAGCTTCACGAGTGGTTCCGAACATTGCCGAGTACTCCCGAGTGATCATCCGCGACTTTGCACCCCTAGCAGAGGAATTTGGAACTAAGATAAGCGAGATACGCCCACTATTGAGTTCATGACGCCCTCTATTGCCTTCATTTCAGGTCAAGGTCACTTCCGGGGTTAAAGGTCAAGGTCATTTGCAGTGGTGCCGCCTGGGTCTTAGTTTTGTAGTGTGGGGGTCTTACTTTTATAACAGGGTCTTAAGTTTTGTACTGTGGGAGTCTTACTTTTATAACAGGGTCTTAAGTTTTGTACTGTGGGTGTCTTACTTTTATAACAGGGTCTTTGTTTTGTACTGTGGGGGGTCTTACTTTTATAACAGGGTCTTAGTTTTGTATTGTGGTGGTCTTACTTTTATAACAGGGTCTTAGTTTTGTACTGTGTGGGTCTTACTCTTGTAGGTCTTAGGTCTTAGTTTTGTACACACCCTGGGGAGATAAGACCAATCCCTACAACTTTTCAAAAGGGACCCATAGTAAATTCTCAAGGACTTAGGAGCTGTAGGTATCGGTGGTTTTCCCGCCAGTACATTTGTAGACAAGACAAGAGGTAATTCTGAACGCTGTAATGCGCAGTTCATGTTGATTCATGTTGATGCTGGGAGGTATGTCGGAAATGAGACAATTATCATCCAGGCGGGGGAGATCGATGATGCTGAAAGGAGCCGTCCATCGTCCATCGTCCACCGTCCATCGTCCAGGTTTTTCGAATACCCGCTCGAGCCGACACGATCACGTTGAAATTCGTGCAGACGAAGAAGCCACACAAGAATTTGGTGACGATGCAGCAGGGATCGGGGCTCACCTGTCTGGGCTTTATAAATTACCAGTGACGATCCAATAAAACACAGGGGTTTCTCATTAAATCACCGTAAATGTCTCTGCCAGTCCGATGAACATACAACCTCTGAAACAATCCGCTATAAATGTCCCCGAAATTAGTGAAGCTTCGCAGATGTGACGAAACACAAAGTACGATATACGAAATTCAACTTCACTTTCATGACGTAATGTATTTCTGGGAATGGTTGGTACCACCACACAAATGTCGCTGCTGGCAGTGCATCTTTTAGCATCATGTAAGACCGAAAGGGTTATGGTGCATCACTTCGTATCTCAAGTGGAAACGAAACATAAATGTGACCCGTTCTAGTAGAAGCGGGCATACATGTATGTCGCTCAGAAGGTGAGCCTCAACGAACGAAAGTGACACCAGGAGAGAATGGAAGAAATAGATTGTTTCAGATTTCACAATAGACAGACAATATTGAAACTGACAAACATTTGGTCTCAACCTGCCAAGCTCAGATCGACATGCACCGGGTTCTACAACGGGTTACAAATTTCAAAGTTTAATATACACCATAACTATATCGGTCCAAAGTCATATGCTAAAAGACGCTCTTGCGAATTTTGTGGTACTAATTACATGTATCTGGTAAGATATATTTACGTCATGGAAATTAAGTCCAGTTTTATATTTCGTAGGCCTACTTCGTGTTTCATGGAATTTGTGAATCCTCACTAACTCTTCAGTTACCACGATCGAATGTTCATCAAAGTTGATGGCATATAATCATGGCAAGGAGAGCTGGGTTTTCCATTTTTACAGCTTTTGGCAACAACAGGCAAAAGTCACGACATATAGGTCTGCATGCATATCAGGGTAATGGGCCTAAAATTGTAACGTAAGAGTCCGTTGTCAGCAATACTGAAATGGACACTGGTGTTAATTCGAGCCATATGTCATAATATTACCAGTGGTGACCTGCACAATACCCTATTATATCTATACTAAACTGGTGCAGTAGGAACACTGGAACTGTCCCGTTCAGGGGACAACTCTAATGGGAAAAGTCCAGTGGCTCTCCAGCCCACGAAAAAATGTTTCGTAAAATCATTATTTTCTGCCCAATTTGAAAAATTCGAACACATATTTGATATACCATTAAATTTAACATTCGCTGGTAACACTCGCAAACACTGCACATGTCTTTGTGTTGGATTTTTTTTTTACTTTAGGTAGAGGCATTAATATTATCTAGATTACAGCAGATTACACAATTTCCTCCATATCTGTAGCCCGATAGAATGCGAAATATCGGGGTATATTCGGTCTGCGGCTCAAAGGGATGTAAATGTAATGAACTCATGAAATACATTTTATCAGTTAAATTAAAGCCAGACTGTATTGAATTAAGAAAGTGCTTACATGTACGTCCTCCGACGTTAGTTTAGTGTAAAATTTAATGTAATATGCTCTGTGTGGATACATTATAGCTCTGCCTGCTGTTTTTTTCGATCCATGCTGAAAACTAAGCATTGACTTTTTTGAAGTACGTATCATGCAAGCATTTTGGGGACCTTCACGAGGCTATGAGACCTCCACCTGCAGTCTCCTAACACTTTGAAAATACAGTAAAATTCAATACTGTGAGGCTTTAAAGGGGCAAATTATTCAATACCTCATTTCCCAATTTCTGCTGCGACCGTTGTGAAGACAAATGCAACATTCTGTCAGTGTATGTCAGTGTTTCTCCTCATTGTTTGAGAAACGTTAGCAGCCAGATCGACACGTTTCTCTGTCTATCCCCCATAGAGGTTCTCCATCGGACGTCACATTTCCATGCCAACACGGTGCCGCCGCATCAGGGGCGTGTCCAGGATTTCGAGCAGAGGGGGGTCCAGGGGGTCGAGGGTCGTCGAGAATGGAGCCAGAGAGGGGGAGCGCGAGGGGGTGTCCCCCTCGCGGGTAGGAAATTTTGTAAAATCTGCACACCGAAGACGCCATTTCCCAGCATTTCAGCCTTGAACATCCCATGTCTTGACTGAGTGAACCTGGTCGCATCCGCCGTACCCGACAACGGCTATAAGCTACCACATGGGCTTACTCATAACAGAAAGCGGGTAGGGGTCCGAAGTTTCGAGAACCCGCTAGACCCCTGACCCCTCACCTACTAGCCCCTCTCCCTGTATTTCATGCTCGCTTGAAGTAATAAGGGTAAAAAAATCTATGGCCTGCGCGAGCAGCGGGGGGTCCGGACCCCCTGGACCCCCCCTCTGGACACGCGCCTGCGCATTCGCCGTCAAATGTCAGGCGACATCACGATATGAACACAGCGTCAATCGTCAATAGCGAGGTTTCGCAAATCTGACGAAGCACGAAGTACAAAATACGAAAGTCAACTTCACTCCCAGGACCTGCTGTATTTCTGAAGATGGTTGGTACCACAAATGTCCCTGCTGCCAGTGAGTCTTTTAGCATATCATGTAAGATCGAGAGAGTTGTGATGCATCCTGAATTTTTAAATTTCCAATTCGTAGCTACGAAGTGCAAACAAACGATAAATTTCAAAGTTTAATACACACCGTTACTCTATCGGTCTAACGTCATACGCTAAAGACGCTCTTGCAGCAGGCGATTTTTGTGGTACCAACCATCTCCTGAAATACATTACGTCATGGAACTAAAGTCCAATTTCGTATTTCGTACTTCCAGTTTCGTCAGATTTGCGAAACCTCACTAGGGAGGTTTCGCAGCCTTACGAACTACGAAAACCGAACACGAAAAGCGTAATACGTCATCAATTTTTGCTTATTTCAGTTCGTAGGTGGACGTTCGTTGTTCGTCGCCTCTTGTACAGGGGCAATTTCCATTGTCAAACTAGACCACTTTTTTCGGATCGGCCGAAAGCGCAGTACGAATTACGAGATCAGTAATGGTTTGTGTAAGACGTAATCATTTTATGTGTGACTAGATGTCGGATTTCGTCTTTGGTAGATAGAAGGCACGAAGATTTTGCAGATTTGTCGTGCGTTTTGCGTCGAAGAGCCAAGTCCTAACCGAACTCTGACATTCAGAACTTCAATTCAGCCTATTCCATACAAAAAAAAATATAGTCATAGACGGGATTCGAACCGTCGACCTTCTGATTTGCAGTCGACCACACTATCCACTCAGCCAACGAGCCAACTGACACAGTCATGATTTGTGTTCGTCATAGGCGTAGGCCTTCGAGTTAGAAAACCTTGGAAGCCCACCATCAAGTTCGGTGGGCGAATGGGGAAGACGGTGAAACAAAGATAACAGAGCGTGGGTTCGATTCCCAGCTGGGTCTAGTTTTTTTTTCTTTCAAAAAAGTGTTCAGCAGGAGCTCACCAGAGGATGTTGACACCTCCACAGCTCGAAGACAAATAAGATGGCGCCCCCTGGCCTATCATGTTCTGAGCCTACGTTTGAGGTGTTGGCAGGGTGTTTGATTGTGTACAGCGGGCATAAGCTCACAGCATGCTCCACTCTCGGCTCCACTTCATCTGCAGTCGCCAATTTTAGTAAAAGCGCCTTCTACGACAGCTACTGCGCATGTTAACGGGCATTCGTATTTCGTATTTCGTATTTTATGCGAAACCAAATATTTGCTTAATACGAAATACGAACTCTATTTTCGTATTTCGTGTTCGTAGTTCGTAGTTCGTCAAGTTGCGAAACCTCGCTGTCGTAGCTGTCGTAGAATGCGCTTTTACTAAAATTGGTGACTTCAGATGAAGTGGAGCCGGGAGTGGAGCATTCTGTGAACTTATGCCCGCTGTACACGACCAAACACCCTGCCAACACTTCAAACGAAGGCTCAGAACATGATAGGCCAGGGGCGCCATCTTATTTGTCTTCGAGCTGTGGAGGTCGCAGCTTATTCTGTCAGGCAATAGTGGGAACACTAAAGATGGGGAACATTATAATGAAATGGTGCATGGACCCTGTGCTCACCTGGGTGAACGTACCAGAAGAACACATGACAAATGTTCAATCGAAATGTTCCAGGGCAAGCCTCGAGTTCCAGGGTAATACGATCACGGCCAAAATTTCGATGTCAAAACATTCTGGCTTGAGAATTTATGACATACAGTATGTGCCAAAGTCCATTTTCCACGATGGCTGCCTGTAACTATTATTTGCATTCCAACTGGGCAAAGATTTGCTGTGCACATACAAGGTACCTAGGTAGATGACCACACCAAGCTGTGTCAAATAGCCACGAAACGTGCCACCAAAATGGCAAAATTTTGAATGCCAAGAATCGAATCTGACCGAAACTTGGTGCCATAGGTCATCTGATGGGTAGGCCTATATATGTACCAAGTTTCAGTTCAATAGGGAGGTTGAGATCAGCGAGTTATTACGGATCATTATCCGTATACGGATAGAATTCTGTACAGCGAGGACAAATTTTGTGTACATTTCGTTGTTACATCAAATGGCATTTCCCCCACTTCATTGGGTGATATGAATAAAAATAAGTAATAACTTTTACTCCAGTTTTTGAAGTATTTACTGGTGACTATATGAATAAAACAGGAGTAATTACTGCAAGTAATGCAAGTAATTACTTGTAGCTACTACTGATAAGTGTTAGTTAATACTCGTGCAGTAGTTACTCCAAAAACAGCAAAGACTGCCGAGGATATGAATAATCAGCAGTTATTAATTTCAGTACTGTGAACCCAGGATCAGACAAGTAAAAACTAGTAGAGCAGAAGTGATTACTTTGAAGTAAATGCAACTGTTTATTCATATGAATTCAAGTATTGTCTTCTACTTGGAGTAAAAGCTTGCAAGTAGTTACTTTTGCTTCTAGTAACTACTAGCTAGTAGATACTGATTTTTATTCATATCACCCATTGATTGGTTTATTAGTGAATTAACACCAAAATCGCTACAATTATGAGATAAGCAATCGTGTGTAAAGAAGAAAATATTCTTATTAGCTGCTACAAAGTAGATAGGGGCCTTGAAAACACCTGTATGTGATTGAATTACAACGACTGACGACACAACACAACTGGCGAGTAGACATGAGAGATTGGGTGATATGAATAAAAATCAGTATCTACTAGCTAGTAGTTACTAAAAGTAAAAGTAACTAGTTCCAAGTTTTTACTCCAAGTAGAAGTGAACACTTGAATTCATATGAATAAAACAGTTGCTTTTACTGCAAAATAATCACTTTCTGCCCTTAGTTTTTACTCGTCTGAGTCCTGGGTTCACCATACTGAAATTGATCAACCACATTGCTGCGGATTATTCATATCATCGCCAGTATTTACTGTTTTTGGAGTAACTACTGCACTAGTATTTACTAATACTTATTAGTAGTAGCTAGAAGTAATTACTTGCAGTAATTACTCCTGTTTTATTCATATACATTGTAGTCACCAGTAAATACTTCAAAAACTGGAGTTAAAGTTATTACTTGTTTTTATTCATTATCACCCAATGTCCCTCTAACCCACCGAAATGGGGTGGATGTCCTCAGGGCATTGAGGGAGGGTACGAACGTAAATGACCTGATATTAGGGAGTTTAAGAGATCGCACGCTGACGATAACATTTACGTTAACGATATTTTTTGTACATGAAATACATGCAAGAAATAGCGTTAACGTAAAAGTTATCGTTAGCGTGTGATCTCTTAAACTCTGTATTCTCAGGATGGACCTACCACGCAACACCCACGCTACACAAATACCCTATGGTTGGCGAAACGAAGACGGACCCAGCTGGGCTAGTGATACTTCTGATAATACAACGTTGAATAAAGAGTAGGCCTATGTTCAGGCATTTGTGAGAAGTGTTTGGTCGATATCATCAGGCCTGGCAGTGTTGTAAAAACATCCCTATCAAATCTGGTCAAGAGGTTAGGAGCTGAATTGTAATGGAAATTTCGTATAACATAGTCTGCTACTTGTGATTGATACAAGGGGATGAATCCCATTCAGACTCGCTCCAGTGGCCAACACAGGCCTCCATTGAATCAGATTTTCCATCTTATTGGACATTAAATAATTTTGGTAAGTCGATTTTCTTTAGATTCCCTTGCCCAGTGGTTCAAACCTTTGCTCCACAATTTCCATTCAACTGGAGGCGCTACCCCACACCGATACCTTTGTACACGACGCCTATCTAATAACACCCGCATGCGCACTGAGTACCAGCGTAGTTCGACGATCGCCGAATGTCTACGCCACAGTACTGTACATTGACAGTGAAGACCCCAAACCCTTTCGAACCTCCCATAAGTCACTCAAAAAAGGTCAATCACACGGAAAATACGATGAAAACCAAGTTTTTGCTAGAATCCACATCCAAAAGTGATCCCAAACTGAGTGAAATTAACTTCAAAAGTAAAAATGACCACGGTATTTCCACTTTTCTGGACAGCCGGCGCCACCGCGCCACTCTCCAACCCAGCAACAAACTACGTTATCGGCGAATTGACCCGATATACTAGCCTACCTACATTTTGTAATGCATTTTTGTAGTTCGTCTTACTGCCGCTAGATGGCTCCGTCTTAGGTCGGCAGTCAATACCGTGATTCTTCAAAAATTATCTGATCCCCGTTTCTTCTGACCGCGTATGCTTTTTATGCCTAACATTTGCTCGGACGTGGTAGACACAGTTGGAAAGCCCACAATCTCTAATTTCCAATGGAACAAATCGTATTTTGCATACGGTCAGCCACAAAAAATCACTCGCCACTTTGCTTGTGAGGATGTTGATGCAGCCTGGAACCGTTTTCCAACAAGCAATTGCCTGTGACTCCACAAAAAATCATTTTCCAACCGATTTTCAAACGACAAAAACGAGCACGAAGTGCTTGCTCGCCCACACTTTTTGTTATCCACTGCGCAGCCGTAGTCACTGAAGAGACCCCGGAGGAATCTAGAGAATCTCAGCTACTGTTTCTCGCGCATATGGATGCCTGCTAGCAGTGACGTCATACAAACAAGCAATATGGCTGCGCCCACGGCAGTATTCATATGCACTACAGGTTTAGGTGTGTACCCCAAAGGAGGCTACGATTTGCAGTAGTGATTTGCCGTCCCAAACAGGCGCGCGCACACCAAATGTGCTCGGGCCCAAATAAACTGTGTATCGTGTATATTATGTGGGTCCTAGACAAAATGGCTCAGACCAGGATAACGCTGTACCGCCAGGTGGGTGTGTCTGTGGGGGGGGGGGGGGNGGGGGGGGGGGGGGGGTAGTAGAGCCATTTACGAAATCCCCAAGGCTGTGCCACGCAGTCCTGCGCAAAATAAGGAATATCGCTCAGCCACGTGGGACGGCAACGAATAGGCCTACAACTGTGCCGTCAGGCGCACATGCAAAGTTTTGTGACAGTGCCATTTCGAAATGACGCTGTGCCAATAGGCTGGGCGTTATTCGTCTGTGTGCACCTAGTTCAGGGCAGCTTCACACCAATAGTGATTTGTGATTTGCGGTTCCACCTTGGAGGCGAGTTCACACCAAATGTTGGCACGCCTTTCATTGTTGGCATTGCATGTTTTACAGTTACCGCCCTCGATGTGTTCCTTTTTTTAGAATCTGTATGAGATGAAGCCAGTTTTGCTCATTTTCTTGGTAGTACTAATTGATGCCGCCAGTGGCAGTTTTACAGACACCGGGGGTAAGTGCGATCTACCACACATGACCTCCGTAATGTGGCAGGATATTGTTGCCACTTTTTGTCGACTACAGGTGTGACAGGAAAGAACGTCCCCAGGAAAAACTGTCCCAGCAACAAAAGATCATTGTATTTCATTTTTTTGTCAGGGCCGACGCTATATAGCATTATTGGCCCTGGTAAGTACGGAGGAGGCCATCACAAGCTACTCATGTTCCTCACTTGGATGGGGTATTTTACTTGCCCTTGCAAAGACACAAGGTACAAGGCACCACGGCTTACTGTCCCATGCGACGGACGCGAAGAGCCGGGAATGAAATCCCATATGGCCCGGGCTGGATTCGAACCCGGGACCTGCCGCTTGACAAGCGGACGTGATAACCACTAGGCTATCAGGCTCCTCAAAAAAGATCATTCCACGTCAACTCAACCAGTCAGCCCACCCGACCGACTCAGAATTTTGTCATGTTTATGCTGTGGATAGGTGTTGATATGAAACTAAAAAGCCCCAAATATTTCGCGTCAACTCCAATTATTAAGGAAGTTATGGCCATCTGTTGACATTGGCACCGAAAATGCCACGCCCACTTGGGAAACGCAAAAACCGTTATTTCTCCACTATCGAAAGTGCTATAATCACCAAAATTGGTGTCCTGGAGTGTTTTTTGGCGTAGATTCCGAATCTGCAATTGCAATTTCCGTACCGTTAACATTTTGAGAAATAATTGGGGTTAACCCTTTTTGCGACCCTTTTTTCGGACCCTTAGAACCCTATGTGGCTCTGAATAAAAAATTTTGAATTTTTTTATACAGATGTGTCTTTGCAACAGCTTCATTATATAAAAAAATTGGGGAGGTGTTTTCCCCCGTTTTAGAGATAGAAATGGTTCAGTGATGTAAAGATGACCATGTGCTTATTCACATATATTATGTACACGGAATGTACACAAGATAAGGCATAATTTGTACAGAGACAATTTTCCATCCAGTGGCAATGAAAACAGACCAGATGCATTGCATATACTGCATACCAGACCTGTAATAACAGTTGTGTACAAGTATAGAAATGTAGAGTAATGAAACAGTGTGTGAAGAACGATCTCAAACCATCGTGTCATGTAGACCTACATGTATACAAAATGTATGTACATGTATTGCTACTATATATTTATGAAATAGTCCTGGTGAAAACAAACAAAAATAATTTTTCCAAACTCTTCTACCCCCTCCCCCATGTTAGGCCCAAGAACAGCAAATACGGTAATGCAAGTACAAAATACTGATGAGTCACATACACTTTCAAATCTTACCAAACTCACGCTTACATCTGACCTCCAAATCTGACTTCCAAAAACACGGGAGCTCTTGGCTTTCGCAGGTCTAATATAATGAGCTACATGATTGGCAACGTGTGCAAATATAAACAACATGCCAGCCTCAATCCAGATTCTTTCGGTGGAACTCATAAAAGCACTGATCAATAATCGAAATGGTTTCCTTATCTACATGTAGTTTGCAGCCTCTTCTCGCCTCACCAGTAGTTGGGGTCGGATCAGGAACAAGCACAAACACAAATGGAACATGAGATTCAGTGAGACTACTGGCCATGAGAAAATATTGGACTCTTTCTGGCAGTGCACGACATTAACTCTCACATTACATTCATCCGATCTTGCCGAAATGCAACCAAGGCCTAGAGTCTTTGACAAGAGTTTATCTCCACCTGATACCTTGAAATTTCAAATTCTACCCGGCCAATTATAACAAGGTTTGTTCCACATGCAAGTATATCTTTTTGGTCATATTTCTGCATCACAATTTTGGATATTTCGAAATATCGTAATTATGTAATAGCTCATCAGACAAAAAACACTAAAAATCAATTTTTTATTATGTAATGTTTTGTGATTGTTGTTGCAGTTTTGATAGAGTCGATGCAGAAGTATGACCAACAAGATATACTTGCATGTGGAACAAACATTGTTAAAATTGGCCCAGTAATATTTGAAATATTCAAGGGTATCAGGTGGAGATAAACTTTTGTCAAAGACTGTACCGGTACCCTGCTTGTTCGTGATAAACAACTGCAACATTATCACGCTGATGACAAAATATTAAATCTGGATATTTGTCGCTGACTGTTACGTTCAGGACCTGAGGCACGAGTGCTTTAATAGTCTAGACCTTTCCTCATATGACATCTTAAGTTGAGATGGAAATAGACAACTATCGCCTTGACATTCTGAAACATAAACATTCACAACATCAATTTTTTGTCTCATATTTCAAATGGTAGATATTTCCTGGAAATACCGATAGCCTACCCAGAAGTGTTGATTCTAAAATGCAGAATGTAAGTGGAACGCAACTCACAAAACTCGCTTTTTTCTGCTGATTCTGTTGCTGTCGTACGCTTTTGCTGGAGAAAAATGAGGGGGTGTACTAGTCTTATCAGTACCTAGGCAGTATCCTTTCATATTATCCACAAAACGGCTTGTTTCTTGCATTTTTCACATTTTGGCACTCGGTCCAAGTTACTCAGTCCATTTGGACTCACTCCATAGAATGGATACTACCGTTTTGAGATGGGTGGACCAGATTAGACACAACAATGTAACACATACCAACTTTCAGCGACATGATGACGTCACCCGCGGGACGCGCAGTTCCGTGACGTCGCGACTTTCTACAGTGTACATCTGCCCGCGAAATGCACGGTACAACGTGATAAATTGATCACTGCGCCAAACTAACTCACAAAACCTAAATGCCCCACTCTAATTTTAAAATTGACATTCTGACGAACATTTTGACACCAAGAATACTATATTTCAACAAACTTCACTCACTTCCATTTTCGAGTCGAAGTTGAGACATCGAAATCACGCCATTTTCAAGGCTTACTGGAAAAAACGCAACGCAACGCAATGCAGCGCAACGGGAGTAATCACTGTTTCCAAATGACTAGCTGATTTGTTATGTCGACGTTAGATGGCGGTGTTCAAATGTTTGACGGCGAACTGGCGATCGATCGATCAATACACGTGCACAGGTGTTCGTCCACATGTGTACATAAATGTACTGACAATATACAATTACTAAAGGAAGATTACTCAAATCGCACACATGTTTTCGTCGTCAAAGTACTCCGTCCACGATTGGAATATTTTCACACGGAATCGCTCATAGGGTTCTTCAAATACTTATTAATCGTCACGATACATCCATTTGAAAAAAAAAATCAGTTTAAATCGGTTTTTTCACAACTTTAAAACGCCAGTTACGAATTCCACGCAGATTTCGTCCATCGCCAGCTGTTTCCGAGTGATTCCGACATGGCCGACGATTGCCGATATGCAAATTAGCGAGTGATGGACGGAATCTGCGTGAAATTCGTAACTGGCGTTTTAAAGTTGTGAAAAAACCGATTTAAACTGAATTTTTTTTCAAATGGATGTATCGTGACGATTAATAAGTATTTGAAGAACCCTATGAGCGATTCCGTGTGAAAATATTCCAATCGTGGACGGAGTACTTTGACGACGAAAACATGTGTGCGATTTGAGTAATCTTCCTTTAGTAATTGTATATTGTCAGTACATTTATGTCAGTACATTTTGGTTTTAACGATAAGAGGATAACAAACTCTTCATACGGTGTTATATATTTGCTAAATTTATTGAATAGCTTTAATAGACGCTAGACTGCCCTGTGGTCATGAATACCTACTGATGGAGCTTTACTTGGTGTTCCTGTGAGGGCCTTGGGGTTTGGGGCGGGCTGTTTTTGTGAACAATGGAAACTCTATTGTTCACGGGGGCGGCTTGCCCTATACTTCAGGGCCTGCTTGTGATTCCAAGTTAATTAGGTCGACTTTGAGCAAGATGTCCGAGGACAATAACGTAGTCTATACTTGTACACCTTTTTACCTGCCTTCCGTTTGTGCTTTTATTTGTTTACCATCAGTCTTTGTAAGATTGTTATTATATGTACATCTTTTATTATTATTTTTGTGTACCTCTAAATAAGCAATTGTTCACTTTCACGTTACCTATCATATTGCCAGTTTCTGTTGCATTATGTCTGTAAATTGTCAATTATCTCGCAAGTATGTAAATAATCTTGTAATTGGTTTTTGGAACATTGATGGGTTGTTTACTGGTTCTTCCAATATCAGAACTTGTAAACTAGATTGTAAGGAAGTTAAAGCCAATATTTGTCACTGTGATATCATTTGTCTTGTGGAAACGCATTGTGGGCCTGATGATGTGATTTCACTTGACTCTTACCATATCATAAACAACTTTAGAAAGAAAAATGAAATTAATTGTAGATTTTATGGTGGTATTTCGGTACTCATAAAAAAGAACATTCTTCATGGTGTGACTATGGTTACACCATCGACTTCCGAAATTCAATGGATTAAATTGTGTAAAGCTACATTTCATCTTGAGGAAGATGTTTTTTTGGGAACCGCATATATTGCACCGAAATATTCCGGGTTTACAGCTAATTGTGAGATGAATATTTTTGAAGCTCTTGAAACTGAAATAATACAGTACTCGAGACTGGGTAGATGCCTGATTAATGGCGATTTTAATGGTCGCACCGTTAGAGAACCAGATATTTGTGTTGATAATCTTGACAAGCATCTGAACATCCCTGTCTCTGTATTTGGTAACACTCATCTGGATCGTCAGAATTCTGATACAAGTAAGGTAGATGACCATGGCTCGAAACTTCTCTCACTTTGTAAGTCCAGTGGTCTCAGGATTTTGAATGGCAGAACTCTTGGTGATTGTGAGGGATTTCCAACCTGTTTTAGTCACAATGGTGCCCCAAGTGTAATCGATTATGCTATCGCCTCAGATCAGCTTTTACCTTCAATAGACACTTTTCATGTTGGAAATCCCACTCCCTTTTCAATTCACAATGTTTTAACCACTGTTTTGCATGTGAATCATTGTAAGAAAATTAATGATGATTCTTTAATTCCGTTACCCAAAAAATATATTTGGGGGTCATTAGATGGAGATAACTTTTATCAGGCCATATCATTACCTGGGTGCCAGTCTTTAATAAATGACTTTCTTGACGAAACAGCTGGCTCTTCGATCCTACATGTAGCTCCAGATATCAACGATTCCGTGTCCAAAGTGAATGAGATTTTTTATGCTGCAGCAACCAAAGCCAAAATAAAATTACTCAGACGTAAGACTCAGAAATCTAAAACACATCATATAACATCTAGTCCCCAAAAAGGACGACCGAAAAAATGGTTTGATACTGATTGTCATATTGCCCTGAGGAATCTTAAAAAACTTGGGGCAGAATTGAGAAATGACCCTTTCAATATTAACCTTTTACAAAATTATAGATACAGAAGGAAAAAATATAACTGTTTGGTGCGGCATAAAAAATTGCAATTTCAGAGTGCTATTCTTCATAAACTCACTACTTTGGAAAACGAAAAGCCCAAGGTTTTTTGGAGCTTGTTTAATGATTTGAACTCCTTTAGCAAGAGTACAAAGTCGAATACAATCTCTGCCAAAGACTGGGTCAAACATTTTCACCAGATTATGAATGACAATCTTGTGAAGGGAAGCAATGATGACTATGTTCAGCAGTTCATTGGGGAAAATTGCAACTCGAATTTTAATGAACTCAATGTTAAAATTACGGCACAAGAGGTAGCAGCTGCCATTAAAAAGCTTAAGAATGGCAAGGCTTGCGGCAGTGACGCAATACTGAACGAAATGATAAAGCATTCTGCATCCGTTATTATTCCAGTCCTTGTAAAATTGTTTAATCAAATTCTCACTTTCTCTAAGTATCCTGATTCATGGAGGGTCAACTATCTAACCCCTTTACACAAAGGTGGTCCCTTGAATAAAGTTGACAACTACAGAGGGATAGCTGTTTCGAGTAATCTGAGTAAACTTTTTTGCTCTGTTTTACAACGTAGACTAGATGCTTTCCTGTTGAAGAATAAATCCATACCTGTGAATCAAATTGGCTATAAGAAAGGATCCAGAACTGCGGACCATATTTATACATTGAGGACTATTATTGACAAGTATGTGGGCAACTTATCACGCAGTTGCTTGTTCTGTTGTTTTATTGACTTCAGGCGTGCTTTCGACACAGTTTGGAGGGACGGACTTTTTTATAAATTAATCAAAGCTAATGTTTGTGGGAATTTCTTACAAACCATCAGGGACATGTATAATCAAATATCCTTTGCTGTGAAACTTCCTTGTGGATTAACTGATCCATTTTCATCGTGTGTTGGTGTTAAACAGGGTTGCGTACTTAGCCCAACTCTATTTAATTTATTTTTGGCAGATCTTCCTAGCATATTTGACAACTCTTGTCGCCCTGTTGAAGTACATGATACACTACTTAGCTGTCTTATGTTCGCTGATGACCTTATTCTTTTTTCTGAGACTGCACCTGGACTGCAATCAGCACTTAATAAGCTGAATATCTATTGCAAAGAATGGCACTTAACCATCAATCTGAAAAAGACTAAAATTATGATAGCAAAAGTGGACGAGCGGGCAAAAAAAATAAATTTTATTTTGATAATCACGTACTAGAATTTGCTGATAACTATTGTTATCTTGGCGTTAATCTCTCCGCTAACGGTAATTTTAAAAGTGCCATTAATACTCTAGTAGACAAAGCACAGCGAGCTTTATTTAAAATCCGCCAGCATGACCTTCGTGGTAATGTGCTTGTTGCTTTCAAACTTTTTAAAGCTCTCGTCCAGCCTATTTATAGTTACGCCTGCGAGGTTTGGTCTCCTTTCCAACTTAAGGGTTTATCTAATGACAATTTGCTTTCCCTGTGTGAAAAGTGCCCTGTTGAAGGTCTTAATAACAAATTTTGTAAATATCTATTAGGCTTACATAAGTATACTAGTAATATTGCAGTTAAGGGAGAATTGGGCTCACATGGTCTGCTTCTCGGTTCCATCAAACATGCACTGAAATTTTGGTTCAGATTGAACGATAAAAATGTAGATCAAAATGCCTTAGTTATCAAAAGTTATCAGCAAAACCTAAAAACCTTTGTGCAGAATCCGAGAACTGACAACTGGTGTCATTATGTCAGTAATATTTTTTCTAATTTGGGCCTCTCCTCTGTGTTCTCGAATCCTGATTCTGTAAATGTGAACACCTGTATTGTTACTATTGAAAAGAAACTTAAAGAACTGTATGAATTAGAATGGAGTAACATCTTATCTAGGAACGAGGGGAAGCTTTTATCTTACAAGCGTTTCAAGACACACTTTGGTCTAGAAAATTATTTATTAACATGTAGTTTCGATCAACGAATTTTATTCACGAAATTGAGAACTAGTTGCCACAAATTACGGATCGAAACCGGGAGACACAGTAAACCCTCAGTGCCAAGAGAGCTTAGGTACTGTCTCTCGTGTAGCGGAAATGTAGTTGAAGATGAGAAACATTTCGTATTACACTGCGATAAACATAAGGCTGCAAGATCCAGGGTGGTTGCTGCACTGAAAGAATTTGTTGATCCTAGACTTTTGGATGCAAGTGATGAGTTGTTCGCATTCATAATGTCTTATGGCAAAGGCGATGTGGAAATTTTAAAGCCTGTACTTAAATTTGTCAACACAAGTTGTCAATGAATACTCGTCCCTGACTTTACTCTAGTGATTCACAGCTGGCGATCTCGATTGTTTTATTATTAATCATCATTAATCAATTATTATTTGTTATTTTACTTCATGCATGTACTTTTAATTTGACTTAATTTTGTAATAGGCCTATTATCCTTTCTTTTATCTTATCACGGTACTCTGTACATTATTTTGTCTATGTGCCTTTGTATTGTTTTTTTCCTCTGTGATTTTGTAATTGTCTAGTCAGCACATATCTTCTTAGCACGCTTGGTTATCAAGGTACATTCCCAAGACAGATCCTTGTTAACCACACTTTTCTACTTTTATCTCTCTCTTTATCACCCGTTACCGTTCTGTTTATTGCATTTCATCTTATGTAATCTTTTGTATTATACGGAGCAATAAACTTAATTTGAATTTGAATTTGAATTTGTACACATGTGGACGAACACCTGTGTACACGTGTAGGCCTACACGTCGTCACGACGTCATGTACATCATGCACAGGCACGAGTCGTGTC
The DNA here is from genome assembly GCA_002633025.1 of Notospermus geniculatus. NCBI lineage: Eukaryota > Metazoa > Nemertea > Pilidiophora > Heteronemertea > Lineidae > Notospermus > Notospermus geniculatus. Next base: position 316,965 of record NMRB01000177.1, on the reverse strand, counting down.
ATATCATATGCATAGATCATGTTACCAAGCTCGACGTGAAGTTCAAATCTACCCAGGCCTATCTCAATCTGAATGCTCCAAGTTATTAATTAGGCGTGGAGGCTGTTGCTACACGTAAAGGAATGCGTTCAAGAATGGGCTCTTACTTGATGAATGGTTGGTAATGATGTTACAGCTCGTCAAACTTCGCAAGTGATGAAAAAGACGGCGGACATTTTTTGGCTCACTACCTGTACTTGTATCAGAGCTCAGCAGAGTATCAGTCTAGTTGCCACTAAGTGTACGTAGGTTGGACAGGAGACCAGTATGGGATCATTGGGAGATGCTAGGCTCGAGCATACCAGGTGAATGCGTTACCCCAAGATGGCCATGAACGTTTTAATATGTTGCCCGATACTATCATGACTGTCGGATTGATACACAATGAATGGTCCCTTGCCGGAAGCATCAATCCTCGACCCTCGCATATGTTATGTGCTTACTACGCCTACCAAAGCAGCGGCAAATGGGTAAAATAGGAACTAGGTTCGTTGCGTTGATTGCGTTGCGTTGCGTTTATTCCAGTAAGCCCATTTTCAATGGTAAAACCCATTTAAACGGCAAGATTTTGATGTCTCAACTTCGACTCGAAAATGGAAGAGAGTGAAGTTTGTTGAAATAAAGTATTCTTGGTGTCAAAATGTTCGTCAGAATGTCAATTTTAAAATTAGAGTGGGGCATTTGGGGTTTGTGAGTTAGTTTGGCGCAGTGATCAATTTATCCCGTTGTACCGTGCATTCCGCGGGCAGATGTACACTGTAGAAAGTCGCGACGTCACGGGACTGCGCGTCCCACGGGTGACGTCAACATGTTGCTGAAAGTTGGTAATGCTACTGCTCCTGGGCCCATATTCATAAAACTACATGAGTCTAAGGGTGACACTTACCTTTTGTGTTGAACAAAATAATAAGTGTCACACTTCGCCTTCAGTAGTTTTATGGATTTGGGCCCTGACGCGGTTTCATGGAGAACGGTTTCGCGATGTCACAGAAAAATCGCGGAAACGAAAAATTAAGCATGAAAATAAAGAGCACCTAGTGCCCAATAATTGGCACCAAACTAGCCCGCCAATCTCTGATCAGCTTTCGGGATTATTCAACTAAACACATGCTCGATATATGCGCGACGTATTTCAGCCAATAAACGCAAGTCCTTTATTATATTTAGCAGCAATGTTTCCCTACAGTATTGAGTAGGTGTATGGAAACCGGCGGGAGCGGGACGGTCAGGCACGTGCCCTGCTTCTGTCTTTGTTTGTTTTTTCTTTTCTACTTTCGCCATCTTGATCTTGATTAGAAAACGTTTTTGTATTTCTTGGGAGAGAACAGTGATATGCGTCTCGCCTATTGTTCAATCCCCTTCACTTCTTGTGAATAAAATACGTTTATATAAAAAAAAGAAATGAAATGGGTGTCAAAGAACAGAAAATGGTTGGTTGCCATGGCAACTGCTAAGATGTCAGCCTCCCCCCGTCACACTCAACATGCACTGCAACATAGCATGAGGTTTCAACCTCGATTGAACCCATTTTCTTGAAGAAAACCCTTGAAAACCTGATAGAATTTGGTTGGGTGTTACATAATGAGGTGTTACATAATGACCGGGCATCAAAATTTGGTATCATTGATGTTGTTTATATGCCACCCAAGTTTCAAAAAGATAGCTCTTACGGTTGCTTCACAATCCCTGATCCGTACAATCACCCGAATACGTTAGAGCCCCTTTGCGAAATATTCAGAGGCGACTTTCCGATTTATTGTATACTGTGTGACGTTTTTGTGCTCTTTTTGGATATGTTTTTCATGATTGGTGAATTTCTTTCTTTTACGCCGCCGTAAGATGTGCTGATTGTCTGAAGCACCGTGAGCATGTCGAGAGGCACAGGTCGCAATGATCATCCGTCGCTGAGAATGGATCACTGATTTGAATGCCAGTTAACCCTTTGGGGCCGGTGTGACAGGAATCAAAGTCCCCCTGGAATCAAAGTCCGGTCCTATTGTTCAGCGAAGGATTAGAATATATGGCTATGGAGACATCACCGTTCGAATATTAACCTTACAATAGCGGGCTATTGTTTGGCCGACTTGCATTCCTAGGACGTTGATTCCTGTCACACCTGGATAAAGTTGAAAAGTGTACATTTCGTAACATTAATTTTATTTCTGATGTCTCTACAAAAATGCGCCTAGCTCCCACAATTTTCAACCAAAACTGGTGACAAGCCACTCATTCTGGAGGCAACTAAATGGGCCACGACCTCTTGCAGGTCTGCTTGTTCTAAAATGCCTGTGAGAGACACAGGTCAGAGCCGAAGATGCAAGTTGTGAGGAAATAGTCGCATTCTGCTTACGTTTTCGTCAGGTTGCCAATCTTTAAACGTCCATATCTCGATAACCGTTGCCCCTACGCTTCTGAAAATTCGTCAAAATGAAGCTACTTTTTTCTCTTCTTTCTTTTGGCGCTATTCGCGTCGTCGTAGCTGCTTCCGTTGTGGAGATATGGCCATTTTGTCACAACGAGTCAGATTTGCACTTTGGAACCTGTCAATCTAGGCCCCAGGACAAACGACAGGACAATTTTACCAAGGTTTCTTCGAACAGAGCAAAATCGCGTATTCAGGGGGGGGGGTAGTCTCGCATTAAAAAATACGCAGAGAACATCAATCGGTCCACTGGTTACGATTCTATGTTGGTTTGAATGCACAAGGGTGTGTGGTACAGGCCAAAGCCGCATATATTCGTCATCCGGCCCCAAAGGGTTAAAGCGAATGGCTCGCGGGGTTTGTTGACAGTGTTGTTTGTTGACATGTCCTCAAATCAAGCGCCGTTTTGAGAAAAAGGCGAACGAAGGATTCCAGTTTAATGGGAAATGCATTAGACAGCCTAACTTCGGAGGCGTATTCTGCAAAATCTACCGCTTCGAAACCAATGTGGATAGTACAAAATGTACATTTTGAGCGACTGAATTTGAAGCTGTCATTAACCCATTTTAACAAAATTTTAATGGAACCTCGTCCCCAGGTGCACATTCGCATATTTGCACAGGTTTTGCCTATGACTGGAGCACGGCTTTGCCTGGAGACTAGGTTCACTCTCTATGGTTACCACCAAAAATCAAACAAACCCCGCGAGCCATTCGCTTTAAGCGGCAATTCTAAGACGACTGTTAGAACGGGAATTCATACCAGCCCGTCCTCTATCGGCAGCTTCAAGCAAATAGGGATTCCCGGTCTAAAAATACTGCATGGACGCCGAAAACCGCCAAAAAATTTCAACATGGGAATGAGTTGTTACAACTTCCTGCAGCATGTATTGTCCTCCTGACTGGTTATTATCAATCATAACGAAATTGCTATATGTAACAACGTTGAGGTATTCGCAAAAAAAGTTTGTCTTACTATTTGAAGATCGGGGAAATATTTATCATTCATTCGTCACACTTTACATGAACTTACAAATTGCTCACGTCATTACATAGATTTAAGACTGGACTTTCACAACAGCCGACCTGAAACAAAGTGGAATGCTTAATTACTTCAATTAACCCATTCCCGTAATTAGTAAACAGCTGGCATAAGATCCAATAATATGCAAATCAGTATGCGTCATACGGGTCCGCGTGGCCAATCAAATCGCGGAGAATTGACAGGTGACAGGAGAGCAAGCATTCCAAAGACCTATTGTGTTCTTAGCAGTTCCCGAGTGATCAGCGAAATCTCTCACTTCTTCTTGACGATAAAGTATTGGGGATGAGAGGCATTCGCCAAGGAGAAACGAGAGAAAGAACCAATGCGCCCAATGGAGTGTCATAGGGAGGGAGGGCGGGCGGGGAAAAGCAACCGAGAGGAGTTCTCTAACCCGCATCCCCGTCGGCTCCATCCGGAATACATCTGACACGCCTCTCCCTTCGCCACCGCTTGTCCGATATCCTCATTCGAAATGACCACGATCGAAGTTCGCGATTACGCAAGATCACTCGTGACCTTAGCAGTTCCCGAGTGATCAGCGAAATCTCTCACTTCTCCTTGACGATAAAGTATTGGGGATGAGAGGCATTCGCCAGAAGCCTCTCCATCCACGATACGCGACCAA